>VDFB02049454.1:148422-395124 GCA_007258455.2 Sequoia sempervirens | reverse complement strand
GTCAAGTCAACAACACTAGAGGGAAAAACCACACCAAACATACTAGGCTTTATTGATGACCTAGTCCCTAAAATAAGTTGCAAGCATGGTTCCATCCCAAGTAACAACAATATCATAATATCTTAGGATCATGATCTCTATTTGAAACCAATTCTACGTTCCTAGCCTTTTGTCCCAATGTATTAGTCGGTCAAAATCAACATCACATAAAAATTCAAATAAACATTCTCCCTTGCCTATTTCATCCCTCTGTCCCAATTACTCAGGTCTTAATTTATTTTAATCTTTTTTGTTTTTTTATCTAAGTTTAATTTGATTAAGGTTTAGATATAGATTCTTAGTGTAAGGAGGTGTGTTTTATTTCATTACAATAATCAATCTTGATTTTCTATTCTATTTAATCTTCAATAAATTATTTCTTCTAATATATAGGAAATTGGTATTTTGTGTATTTTTATTAGACTATTAGTTTATATACATAGTGTGTTATTTGGAGAAATTATTGGTTTCGGATTGTCTTAATCTAAGATTTGAATTAGTGTCAATCTTAGTCTTGAGTGACTCAATATGTGTGAGTTGCCAATGCTTTGAATAATCTTTTTGATATGAATGTTAGAAAAAGTTTGCAATAATATCGATTAAATAACTATCATTTTAAAATGATGTTTACTATTGTGTCATATCTGAATAACAAGAAACGGGCAAAGACAAACTTGTTAGGTTGATTTTCTAATTATATTCAGTGAATGCCTAGGACAAAGAAATCGCTCTTATTGTTGGAATCTGATTTTGCATTTTCTTTCGCGAGGGTGTGTACATAATTGAAATTTGTTATTTAAAGTGACTCGGTCAAAATCACAAAGGTGTTGTTATAAAAAGCCATGCCGATGAGATTGCTATTTCTTTTATTTAAGATTTTTAAACATGTGCAAATGGTTTGAAAAGATATATATTGTCAAGCTTTGGGACCTTATTTACAAGGCAAATTCTGTTGGATAGTAAAATTCAGCTTCCAGGCATGCTCACAACATTCTAGATTCTTGGGTAACGTAGAAAATCATGGGGAATTACAAAGGGCCAATGAACCAAATCGGTGTCTCCCATGGAAGGAAGCTAAGGGCGATAGTTGAAAACGATAATCTGGATTGCACTTTGACTTTCACAGTTTGCTCTAATGTCAGAATCATAGGTCGTGCTGGTAATAGGCAATGTCTACCCAGCCATCAGACTGCACATTTGACTGTATTTATTAATTAATTGACAATATAAAATGCATTGAATTCTTATTTTTAATAAATTAATAAACACGGTCAAATGTGCAGTCTGATGGCTGCATAGACAATGGCCTGGTAATAGTCCACATTAAGTTCATGCAGCCCAAGTATAATCTACATAAAGTTCATGCTATCCAGTGATCGTGAGTAAATTTTCGATAGTTTACTTACATCAGAGATACAACGTGCTTCACTGTTTTGTTTCCTTTTGCAGCTATACTTGCATAATAGAAAAACTAAGAAAGAAATTTTATTTTATAAGAATTTAAGTCTGTAATTGTTACTTTAAAAAATTCCAATGGCCAAAAGCCACAACAAATATACACGAAAGTAGATCCCCTCTAAATAGAAACTTTATAAGTTTCTCCCCTACATAATATTATGTACATCTCTCGATCTTCAAACTTTTATTAACGAGGAATTAACAATCCTGTAACTGACCAACAATTATGGAATAATGTAGCCATATAATTATATTAGAATCCATGATGACTAGAACGAACTTTGAAGAAGATATCCATAATGTGAAAGACACTGAAATTTTCAATAAGATATGTATTCTAATGATATGTACAAAGTAACATCTTAAGCCTCGTTTGGACCCAAGGGAGAATGTGAAGAATAAATTTATAGCCTCAAACCAATGCCTGCAATTTATTCGGTTAAAGAGAAATCTAGGAACATGCTTGTCAAGGGCTTTCACTAAACACCATTTCCTGGACCATGGTAGCAAGAAATGATTATCAGTAACTGCTGAAAGAATAAACAAAGTGAAATTCTTCTAAATTTTGGGAAAGAACATGAAAGAGCAAAAGCAGGATTTAAATTTTGGAAAATAACGTTAATTACTTTAATCCAAACAGGCACAACACATTAGGTGAATAGTTCTTCCAACATCTATCGGAAGATAACATCTCCAGATGTTACAAATTAAGGAAGACATGGTTGGTTGACCTTATGCAAGATCTTTGAACATTCTTACGTCATGAATGTGGACACTTTTAGGACTAAAAGAGAATAATGCTTCAAGATTATACTAGTATAGAAAGAAAAGCCCCAAATTTTTTTCACTAAAATAGATCTAATCGGAATGTATATGGAGAAGAAAACATACTGATTTATTTCTAGCAAATAATGCTTAAAATCACCACAATAGTAACCAGGAATCCTACTTTACCGTTTTCCATCTTGTTCTCAAATCAAGACTTTGAAGTGAATAATCTCCATGAAAATATCTCAAACAGTAGCAAGGCAATAAAAACCAACATTTTGCACCAAAGAAAAATCTTTGGCCCCATTATTTCAATAGATTTATATTTCTTAAATAGCATTTAGACAAAACAAATATATAGATTAGCAATGCAAAATAACACTATTAAATACTCATCATAAAAAAATAGAAAATAGAGTAATGGGTTATTAGCACTTCAATATTGTTAATCAATTACACTTCAATAACTTAATATATTTATCGAACAATTCAAGTAAAGCTAATCTGAGTTTTCATTCTAATTTTACTCTAAATTTTATATTCCTTTATAAAATTCAGAGCTTTCATTGTAAACCTTGAGTTTCATGGGGACAAGTGGATTGATCATCTATGTTGCTTGGAAAGGTAATATCGACTTAGAAGTTGCGCATTGAGAAAGATAACACATTTAACAACATGAATGCATGTTGGGAGTTAGCATATATTACCTGACTGGATATTGGTCATCTTTGAAGTTAACAATTACTTACTTTAATTGCTTCTTTCAATCACTTAACACTACAGCCAAACTTTCTCACGTTGAAAATAATCTTAGGTCCACAATAACAATCTATTTCATCTTCTGTAATGATCCCACCCTTCAAATACAAGTATACCTCATGATCATGTGCTCTAAAATTGTTATGGTACACAATTGTTGTCCTATTCAATTCTTAGTCTGCAATTCCACAACTAAAGCAGAAACTTTGGACCTAACGAGTTATATGCCACCTACATGTTGATGTTGACAGCGTCGGTCATCACTTCCAGCCACGTCCTTAAACAATAAAATGAAATATAGCTTTATCGGCTATTTATTTTATTAGAGATAGCCATTGGTGAAGAGGCGCTTCACCATAAACAATGATTAATTATTGATAATCGAATTACTTGAGGCCGACCTCATGAGACGTCACCTTTCATTCTTGGGCCGACTTCTTGTTATGAAAAGACATGATTTATGGCGCCTTCCTATTCAATTTGTATATATACAAGATGCTGTTCTCCATTCAAAGACATCAATTCATAGTTCGTGTGTATTCAAGTGCGAATTTATCAAGTGCAGATCGAAGTCTTGAAAGAGGCCGAGATCCTCATTAAGAGAGATTGATATTAACATCAGCAAGGAGTTATATATATTATCTTGTGTTTGCATCAAGTGTGGTGCTTACTTTTGGCCTTGCATTTGGCCTCATTGTAAAAGAAAAGTTGGCTTCATTATTCAATATATAAGAGATATATTGTTGCTGGGTTTTTCTCCCTCAAGTTGGAGGGTTTTCCCAAGGTATATGTTGTGTCTATTTGTTTGAAATTGAATTAAAATCTGCTTATTAACTTCTGATCATAAAACTAACATGGTATTAGAGCGGGTTTAAGAAAGACCGTGATCAGATTTCTATAAGCAACATTATCTTCTACTCTTGTTCTCATCTTCGTGTGTCTATCTTATCTTCGAAATGGTGAACAGGCTCAAGGTTGAAGATAGACTTGAAGGCACTTCCAATTTCACTTCTTGGAAGTTTAGAGTATTGGTTACATTGGAGGAAAATGAAATTGCTGAGTTCGTGGAGAGCAAAGTTCCCGAACCTTCCAATGAGAATGAGAAGTCACAATGGAAGAAGAATGGCACTAAGGCAAAGAACATCTTGGTTGATTGTGTGAAGGACAACCTTGTGCCAATTATCTCCAAGTTGAAGACAGCAAGGGAAATGTTCAAGACCTTGGAGGAAATGTATGAGATCAATAATACAAGCAAAGCTCTTGCATTGAGGCAACAACTTCATCATGTCAAGATGGCAAAAGGAGATTTTGTCATCTCCTTCTTCATGAAGATCACCGAGTTGAGAGATCAGCTTTGCACCATTGGTCATATTAATTTCCAAAAGTTTAATAATTTCCAATGATGACTGTATATGGTCAGGTGTTGCCAGGAATTGCCATATTTTTGTGATTGAAGAAAAAGTTGGTCATCAATGATTTTAGATATTATTTAAATTTAAACTGGGCGACGCTTTTTTATCCATGTTCAAATAGAATTTGAGAACAGATGAAATTCATACTGGGGCCGTACTTCACTGGACCGTACATGTCTTGGCTGTTCACCCACATTTGAGTTTGCAGTTGGAGATAGGAGCAACTAGGGGTTGTGGGTAGTGACAATAATTTTATTTTTGATGGACAATCACTTTAATGCTTAAAGAACAGAGATTTTTGTTAAGTTGGAATTACCTGAGTGAGCCATACATTATGGGAGCCGTATAGGAGCTGAATTGTACACCCACATTAATGCTGGTAAATTCTTTTGGTGATCAGAAATGGTTCTGGGTTTATTTTCAGTGGCTGTTATCTGACTGGACAATAAAGTTTATGCATTGAAAGCTATTCAAACAAAGGCCATTATTTAATTAAATGCATCCGTACATCATACCAGGCTGTAGCACCATTGAACCATCAATGGAGTGATAAGAAGTCATTCTGAGTTGTGGGTGTGGTTCAAATGTCGTCTCCTTAACTGGGAGACTCTATTTGTAGCTATTTACTGGTGTTTTCTACCATATTCCATTTAAGACTGCAGCCGTACCAATTCTGCCAGCCGTACTTCTCATAAGGTGGTGTGTAGTGTACTGGGTGAAAGGCTAGTTTCTAATTGAAAGATTGAATTGATATTGAAAGGAGCATTCAAATATTATCTTTGCAAGTGATATAAGAAGGGATAAATGCAGTTAGTTGAGCTTGCAAGGTGTAAGATACATGCACAGTTGAACAGTAGCAGCTCGTATTAGTTGTTTGTAGTGTGGAGATTCTTGAAAGGAGTCAATTAGATATGATGACTGAAGTTGTGAATTGATAAAAACAGTCAGGATTTATGAATGCAATGAATACCTGTACCTTTAAGCTTAATTTACCCCTGCTGTAGCTGTATATGGTTGGCTGTAAGGGCTACACAGTTGTCAGGAGAGTTGTGGACAGTACTGTGTATACTGGAGGTAATGGTTAATTAATATCTGAAGGTGTTTTCAAGTTTCAAATCAAGATAGGGTCTGTAATCTCTTCCCAGATTTGCCGCAATTTCCAACAGTGGTCATTTGCTACCCGGACAGTATACTCCAATTTTCAAGGTATTCTATCTTTGACATGTCATGAAATCATCACTTAATCAAAGTGCAATGAAATTTCTGTTCAGAAATAATTATCAATACAAAGTGTGTTTCTTTCCTTGCATTTTATATCTGCAATTCATGAGCAATGTTAGAATACATTTCAATCTGTTAAACCAGCAACAAACTGGAAGCAAACCATTGAACCAAAATGGTGCAGCCACGGTAGGAGGGTCCTCAAAGAAAACAATCCGGACCATGCAGCAAGAGTCACACAACAGAAGCAACACAAAATATGGAGGCAAATGCAGATTCAAACACTTTCATTAACAGAAATCTCAATTACATTCGGCTGGCAACATCCGAGCTTACAGATTTGGCTCACAGGCCTGATATGACATGCTCAAAAATACAACATTCCAACATGCTCCTATATGCGACCAAAAATCTTACATATCAAATCTATCTTAATCGACTCCTACCATTCTAATGATCTATTACAAGCTTTATATCATATCTGCAAGTCAAGATTCTTCCGCGTTGGCCAAAACTCATTGCAATCTCCAATGAAAGAAAATGTAACGTGTGCATGAATAGGTCGGCCTCAAATTTGAATTACTCCTCGGTGAATGCGTAGGATGAAGTGTGGACCTATAATTAAGATCAGGGACACTCCACGGAACAATTAGAATCACACCATCAAGGTCCGCAAGCTACGGGAAAGATCCAAGAACGATCAAACTAGCCGTTGGGCTTGAAAATTATTCCAGTGCCGCTTCAAGAAACTGCCAATAAATCCAGAAGCGATAACTTGCCGGAAAAAGATCCAATCGCGCTCAAATCTTGGAATAAGGAAAATGAACATGTCCACAATGAAAATGTAGATCCACAAGGTATGGTGAGCAAAAATGATGAATCCACCAACACGAACTAAGCAAGAGCAGAACAAGAACAAAAACTGAAAGAAAATATTTTTGGTTGATGCAAGATTGCCAAGAACCAAGGGTGCTCCTGCATTAGACATCCGAGGTTATTGAAAAGTGAGCCCTTCACTGTGCAGGGGCTAAAGGGAAACCAAAACGATCTACCTCAGCCTGAGAAATCCAAGAAGAATCCTCCATTGGTCTACCTTTCCACTTCACAAGATATTCTTTATATTGTCTTCCACGAGTTTTCCTCCCATCTCTGATATCCAAAATCTCTTCAATCTCATCCGACTGTTGTTTAGGAAACTGATTTTCCCATTTTTCTTTACTGTCTTCACTGAATTTTGCTTCATGATATTGATGTAAATCTGCAATGTTGAATATAGGTGATATACCCATGCCATCCAGTAACTCTACTTCATATGCATTTCCTGAATCAAACTCTTCAAGATCTTACAAGGTCCAAACTTCCTCATCTTCAGCTTATTGGATGTGCCAACTAGAAATCTTTCCTTCCTCAAATACACCATCACTTCATCTCCAACTTTGAACTCCTTATGTCTCCTCTTTTCATCTGCTTTCTCCTTATACTTCCGGTTCATATCTTCCAATTGCTCCTTCACTTGAGTATGCACTTTCTTCATATGTTCTACAAATCCTTCTGCTTCTGCACTCCTTTTATCTTCCATACTGATGTCTCTCAACTCTGATATACCTCTAGGATGAACTCCAGTAACAATCTCAAAAAATGTCTTTCCGCTACTCTTGTTCATTGAATTATTGTAAGCAAACTCTGCTTGTGCAAAAACTAAATTCCAACTCCCGATCTTCTCTCCAACCAAACATCTTAGCAAATTCCCCAAAATCAAAGTGTTCTCCAAAAATAACCAACAAACTTTACATCTCTGACTGAAACAATACTCTTAGGTAATCCATGCAATCTGACCACTTCTTTGAAAAACAAGTCTGCTACATGTACTACATCTGTTGTCTTCTTACAAGGTATGAAATGTGTCATTTTAGAAAACCTATCCACCACCATAAATATAGAATCATTACCTCTTTGTGTCTTTGGCAAACCAAGTATGAAATCCATGCTAATATCCTCCCAAGGTCTCTCCAGAACTGTCAAAGGCTTATACAATCCAACATTTTGACTACTACTTCCTTTTGCAACTTGACAAACTCTGCACAAATCTCCTAACATCCTTATGAATCTGTGGCCAAAAGTAATGCTCACTTACCAGTGCTACTGTCTTATCAATTCCAAAGTGTCTTGACAATCCTTCAATATGTTTTTCTTTCACCAAGTTATCCCTCATTGAACTTCGGGGTATACACAACTGATTCCCTTTGAACATGTCCTCCCGAATGAAATAATCCAACCACTAATTTCTATCCTCCAAAACTAGTTCTTTACAAGCTCCCTAAGGTTCTGCAAAATCCAGGTCTTCCTCATACAAGCTCTTCAATTCTTCAAACCCTAATACCTCCACTCTCATCTTTGCCAGTAAGTTCTTTCTCCTACTAAAGGCATCAACAACTCTATTTGACTTTCCACTCCTATACTTCAAAACAAAAGTATAACTCTACAAGAATTCTACCCATCTCATGTGTCTTTAATTCAACTTACCTTGACTGTTCAAATATTGCAAAGCTTGATGATCCGTATACACCACAAACTCCTTAGGCAACAAGTAATGTCTCCACTTCTTCAAGGCTTGAACTATGGCATAAAACTCCTGATCATACACTGAATATCTTCTCCTAGCATCATTCAACTTCTCACTGAAATAAGCTACTGGTCTTCCTTCTTGACTCAATACTGCTCCAATTGCATTTCCACTTGCATCACAATCTACCTAAAATACCTTGTTAAAATCTAGTAAAGCCAAGATAGGGTGCTCAATCACCTTCTTTTTCAACAAGTCAAAACTTCGGTCTACTCTAGATGTCCACCTAAAATCCTTCTTATCTCCTCTCATCGTTTCTGTCATAGGACTACATATAGAACTTAAATTCCTAATGAACTTTCGGTAGAAACTAGCCAATCCATGAAATGATCTTACCTCTCCAATGCTCTCAAGTGTAGGCCACTCAACAATTGCTCTTACCTTCTCAGGATCCATTTTCAATCCATCCATAGATATCACAAATCCCATAAATACCAATTCTTCCTTCATGAAACTACACTTCTTATTGTTTATCAACAACTGCTCTTATCTCAACCTTTGCAAAACTTGTCTTTTATGCAACAAATGTTCTTCTCTAGTCTTACTAAAAATCAAGATGTCATCCAAGTAAACGATCACAAACTTACCCAAGAATTTCTTCAATACCTCATTCATCAGCCTCATGAAAGTACTCTGTGCATTTGTTAGTCCAAAAGGCATCACCAACCACTCATACAATCCCTCAATTGTCTTGAACGTTGTCTTCCACTCATCTCCTTCTCTAATGATATCCACTCTTCTAATCTATCTTTGTAAAGTACTTAGCTCCACTCAAACAATCCACAATGTCATCCATCTGGGGCAAAGGAAATCTATACTTCACTGTGATTTTGTTTATGGCTCTAGAGTTTGTACACATCCTCCATTCTCCATCCTTCTTAGGTGCTAGCACAACAGGTACTGGACGAGGACTTAAGCTTTCTCTGATCAAACCCTTCTTCAACAATTCTTGCACTTGTCTATTCAACTCTTCATTCTCTGCCGATGTCATCCGGTGTGCTACTTTATTAGGAAAACTAGCTCCAGGAATCAAATCCATGCAATGACTAATACTCCTCACAGGTGGCAATCCATCAGGTACGTTATCTGAAATGATCTCTTCATACTCTGTCAACAACTCTTTTACCTCATCCGGTTGTTCTTCTACATGTTTCAAGTCTTCAGCCTTCTTAGGAACCAAGGCATAACACATGTTCTCATGTCTCAATCCATCCAGAAATCTCCTTCCATCAACCAAACAAATTCTAGCACTTGTACAAACCTCAACTTTAGGAACATCCTCCAATGGCAACAAGGTTTGCTTCATCCCATTAGCAACAATGGTGTATATATTCTTCTTTCCATCATGAATAGCTTGTCTATCATACTACCAAGGCCTTCCCAACAAAAAATGGCATACATCCATAAGCATAATATCACACAAAACTTCATCATGATAATTTTCTATCTTCAATTTCACCAAACATTGTTCACTTACCAGTATCTTATGCTCATCTTGAATCCAAGCTATCTGATAGGGCTTCAGGTGTTTCAGTCTTTCCAACTTCAATTTGGTCACCATCTCTTTAGAAACTAAGTTCTTAGAGCTTCCACTATCAACAATCACTTTGCAACATTTACTAGCTACCTTGCATCTGGTTTGGAACAAATTCTTTCTCTGCAATGGCTCCTTCTCCAACTCACTTTGACACAATACTCTTCTATTCATCAACACTTCTCCATCTTCTGGTTGATTAGATGATCCTTCATGATCCTCTTCAACTAAGGCTATTCTTCTATTGTCTTTTGTCTTTCTACTTGTCTCTCCTTGATTACATTCAAATGCTCTATGTCCACCACACTTATAACAAGTTCCCTTGAATGTTCTTTTCTCCTGTCCTCTATCATCTCTTCTATAACCTTCATTCCAGTAACCACCATATCCTCCTCTTCAGTAAGAGTTTCCATCATCTCTACGGTATGAATTCTCATTCTTACTGACTTTCTTATCCTTGTTCTGATCTGGAAAAGATCCTCTTCCTCCTCCAGTAAAAGTTCTTCCTCTTTGAAATCTTCCACCTCTTCCTCTTTGTCTCTGCCCATGTCTTTTATTCAGCTTCTCTTTTGCTTCTAGGGCACATTGATATGCCTCCTCCACACTCTACAACTTGATCAAACTTATCTCATCTTGTATAGATGACCTCAAACCATTCACATATCTGGCTACTTGCTCGACCTCATCCTCCAAGTGTCTGGATCTGATATTCAACTTGTAGAACTCCTCGGTATACTCGGTCACACTTGATTCCTTTTGCTTCAAATTCTGCAATTTTCGGAACAAACTAATCTGATAATCTGCAAGCATAAACTTTGTCGTCAACTTGTTCACCATCTGATCCCAAGATTTTATCTTCTCCTTTCCTCTTCTTTGCCTATCTATCTGCAAATGTTCCCACCAAAGGGATGCATGTCCTCTCAACTTTGTACAAGCAAATTTCACCTTCTTGTTTTCAGTGGTACCTTCAAAATCAAAATACTTTTCCATCTTTGTTATCCAATCAAGCAATACAACTGAATCCAACTTACCATTATAATCCGATGGATTGAAATGGGGTTTGGTATTTGCTCTAGTTAGGGCTCTTATGAACCTCTCTTCTCCCTGATCAAGGCCAGGTTGATCTTCTCTTCCCCTTTCTTCCTATACTTCTACCTTTTCATCACTCACATCATCAACTGGTCGACCTCTCCTCTAGGCCATTTCAACTGCATCTAATCTAGCAACAATTCCTCTCAACATCTCCATTAAAGTTGGGTCTGCATTTCCACATGCTCCATTTCCTCTACCATTTCTTCTTCTTGCCATCTTTACACAAGTCCTCTGCAGCTGCAAGTCGGATCCTCAATCTGCCATCCTACAAAAAATCTTCAACAAGACTCTGCGAATTCTAGCGATCTCTCACAGATCGAATCTCGCTCTGATACCAATCTGGTGTAGCCATGGTAGGAGGGTCCTCAAAGAGAACAATCCAGACCCTGTAGCAAGAGTCACACAACATAAGCAACACAAAATATGGAGGCAAATGCAGATTCAAACACTTTCATTAACAAAAATCTCAATTACATTCGGCTGGCAACATCCGGGCTTACAGATTCGGCTCATAGGCCTGATATGACATGCTCAAAAATACAACATTCCAACATGCTCCTATATGCAAGCGAAAATCTTACATATTAGATCTATCTTAATCTACTTAATCGACTCCTGCCATTCTAATGATCTATTACAAGCTATATATCATATCCGCGGGTCAAGAATCTTCCACATCGGCCAAAAATCATTACAATCTCCAATGAAAGAAAATGTAACGTGTGCATGAATAGGTTGGCCTCAAATTTGAATTACTCCTCGGTGAATGCGTAGGATGAAGTGTGGACCTATAATTAAGGTCGGGGACACTCCATGGAACAATTAGAATCACACCATCAAGATCTGCAAAATACAGGAAATACCCACGAACGATCAAACTAGTTGTTGGGCTTGAAAATTATTCCGATGCCGGTTCAAGAAACTAGCAAGAAATCCGGAAGCGATAACTTGCCGGAAAAAGATCCAATCGTACTCAAATCTTGGAATAAGGAAAATGAACATGTCCACAATGAAAATGTAGATCCACAAGGTCTGGTGAGCAAAAATGATGAATCCACCAACACGAACTGAGCAAGAATAGAACAAGAACAAAAATGAAAGAAAATATTTTTGGTTGATGCAAGATTGCCAAGAACCAAGGATGCTCCTGCATCACGAAATCAGTGAAAACTATATGCAAGTGAATTGTTTGACATAACTTCTCAAGGGGTGAGTTTGCAAAAAATCTAAGTGAAATTGATAGGGGACGTTATATGATTAGAAAGTAATATTACATCATAGAACTATGTAAATAAAAATAATAATGACATAATTATATTAATAATAACCATAGGAATGGTTATTCAATTATCAATGGTTGTTTTCTTAGTATATTGCCAAGAACCAAGGATGCTCCTACATCACGAAATCAGTGAAAACTATATGCAAGTGTAATGTCCCCTTTTTCGGCATGATCATGTTTGATGGTGGTTAGCCTATTCTCAGACTCTCGTAGGCTAACAGGTTGGGTTAGAGGGTCAGTGGCATTATTTGATGAGTTTTGTCGTTCTCAGTTCAGAGCCCAGTGATTGGTTCACAGCAGGTGTTAGCAGTTCAGGAGTCGATAGCTTTTGACGGCACAGAAATATTTGGAGTTTTGAGTGAGTTATGAATTTTTAAGTGATTTGAGTTAATTAATTAACTTAATGCCTTTTTATAAAGTCAATTTGACTTTATACATTTTATAGCACTTAAATACTCTATAAAGGTGATTTAATATTTTAATCACTTAACACAAAAAGGGCGCCCACTTTATTTAAGTCAAACTATTGAAAGTGACTTAAATTATAATTTAAAAGATTTAAATGTCAAAAGTGCCGTATCTTCTTGGAAATGTGTGCCTTCTTGATATAAGGCAATTTGGCAATGAGAAACCCTATTCTTGATGATTTTGACTTTGCCTTGGATATTTTTCCTATGCCTTCCTCTATGATCAGGGTTTGAGCATTATTTTCCATTGGAGAACGATTCCTCTTCAATGTTGAGCACTTTTGAGATTGTGAGAGATCAGTCGAATAAGTGCAGTTGAGAGCTTCATTTAGAGGTTCTACATGCTTCCAACATAGTTTATTATTCAGTTTATATGTGTCTGCAATAAGGAAGGGGGTTTCGACACTTGAGGCGTCCTCTTCAGCAATTCCACAGCTTCCATTTTTTGGTTCTTCAGCATTCTACTTGGGCCGTACTTTTGCATTGGTAAATGTGCCTGTTTTGGGAAGGCGTGTGAAGGAACTAGTTGAAACGCCTTTCTCTTGGCTTCCTTTTGTGACCCTTTCTTGGCGTCTACCTCTCTCAGGGGATTGTATCCTATTTTGGAGTGGGAGAAGTTAGATCTGGAGCTTTGGCAAGCATTTTTGTCAGTTTTCATCAATTCCAGCTGGCAAACTGAGAAACTTCTTTATTTAATTATTCTGGAGCATTTCGGGTATGTGATTTGTTTGCAATCTCATTGTATGTATTACAGAATAACATCTATTACATCTATTGCTCAGAATATGTCTATATTGCATTTTTATAAGCTTTAATATGATGCACACCTTCTCTTCTGTCTACAAACATTCTCTAAAAAACTAAGCAAAACACATTAAGACTTAAGAAATTATTGGGGTTTGAGTTGAGAGCCAGCAGGGCTCATCACAGTGGTATCAGAGCTCTGATCCTGCCAGCCTGCAGGGTTAGCAGTCTTTATGCGGCCTCACCAGAATAGGTTTGACAGGTACCACTCACGCAGGGGTACAGGTTTACAGAGAAATACTTTTGAACCTTTTCCAGCATTTCCGTTTGACGAACAAGAAGAAGAATTGGACTTTGATAACATGGTTGACAGAGAAGCTGAAGGTTCTCGCAGGAATCCTCTCAATGAAGAGGGCAGAGAAGCTAGAGATGTGCTCAGAGGCATGGTTGCAGGCCAAGAACAGGTGGCGAACATTCTCCAGCAGCTCAACACAAATGTTCAAAATTTGACAATTCGTAGAGCTTAGAATATGGATCGAGATCAGGAAGGCAGTATTCAGAGAGAACCTCAAAGAATCATTGCTCCAGCATGCACCTTTGAGAGAGCTACTTGTCTTAATTTTGTTAGAAATGATGTTGATGAAGAGGAAGAGGTTGAACAGTGTGGTGAAGTGAACTTTGTTGATAACATCATGACTATGTATGATGAATGGGATGCATTGCCTCTCGGTTCATGAGCCAGAAGAGAGAGTATAACCGTAACAGGAATCACAGGAGGCCTAGAAACAAGCAAAGCGATCTCAGACAGGCTACCAACAAACTAACCTTAGTTCACTATGATGGCAGTGGTAGAGTTACAGCACGTGCCTGGGTGACTAAGTTGGATACATTCCTGACACTACGTCCTATGCCAGAGGAAGATGCTATACGATTTGCAGCTCTCCACCTTGATGGCGTAGCACATGACTGGTGGATTCATGGCATGGCTACACTACACCATGATAGGATTACCTCGTACCAAGAGTTTACTGATAGACTGGTAGAGAGGTTTGATAGACGTGATCCTAAGCTATTCTTCAGAGACCTTGCTCAGCTAAAGCAGTTGAGTAGTTTGGAGTCTTATATTGGTGAGTTTCAGAAGCTCTCGGTTATGGTTACCGGAATCTTAGAGAGGAGACTTGTCATTCTATTTGTAGAAGGTCTCCATGAGCCAATGAAAGGTTGGATCAAGGCATTCGATCCACCTACCCTGCATGAAGCTATGAGAAAAGCTCGTAGCATGGAACTTACAGCTTCACGTGGTAAATTCACTTCAAATGCAGAAGCATCTTCATCCTATAGTGATAGCAAATTAGAACCTAAGGAATCAGAAAAGATTGATGAAAAGAGGAAGTTTGCAGCTCCTTTGGACCAAGAGACAATAAATGATTTGCATAGGAGGAAGCTATGTTTCTATTGCAAAGCTCCTTATGACCAAAACCACAATTGTCCTCTTAAGCCTAAGGGTTCAAATAGACAAATGGAGTGGTTTGATGAGGGTGATGACATTGCTGATTTAATGGACCAGCAAGCTGGTTTTAAGGATGGGAGTATGCGATCTATCATTCTCGTCAATGCAAAAAGTGAGAAGATAGAACAGGAGATTCTAGTGGAGGAGGAGCATGAGATGATTCAGCCTCAGGAGGACTATCATTTTGCTTCTAGTCCCATGGAATCAGAGGTGTTTGATTGGGATCAGTACAGTTATGAGGCTCAATTTGTACAAAATCCTCTTTATGAGGTGGATGCTACATCTTCTTGTGATAATCCGCTCTTTGAGGTGGATGTTGATTCTACTCTTGACTCTGATTTAGGTGTGAGCTTTGATCATAGTATCGGAGATTCCGTCAGTGCATCGAGATTTTAGACAGAGCTCGTTGAGGAGATTCCCAGTGTGTGCATGATCAGGAATCTACACAGTTTCACTTTCAATCATCATGTACATGACCTGTTTCGGATGCACAATTCTGGGATGCACGTGTTAGACATGTTGGATGATAGCATATCTCGTGCAGTTTTAGGGAGCAGGTGTTGTTAGCGGTTTGACTTGCTCTCTTATGAGTTCCTCTCTCCTGTGACAGATGGTGTTGAGATTGACAGGGTACAGCATGATGATCCAGCTGATCAGATTTGGGAGTTACAAGAGACAGTTGATGACAGTAGGGACATTTCACGACACTATCCTTGGGATCCTGGTGGAGTGGTTGATTCTTTGTTGTTGAGATTGTTTGCGGACAAGCAATTTCCAGGAGGGCGGACTGTAATGTCCCCTTTTTCGGCATGATCATGTTTGATGGTGGTTAGCCTATTTCTCAGACTCTCGTAGGCTAACATATTGGGTTAGAGGGTCAATGGCATTATTTGATGAGTTTTTTCATTCTCAGTTCAGAGCCCAATGATTGGTTCACAGCAGGCGTTAGCAGTTCAGGAGTCGACAGCTTCTGATGGCATAGGAATATTTGGAGTTTTGAGTGAGTTATGGATTTTTAAGTGATTTGAGTTAATTAATTAACTTAATGCCTTTTTATAAAGTCAATTTGACTTTATACATTTTATATCACTTAAATACTCTATAAAGGTGATTTAATATTTTAATCACTTAACACAAAAAGGGCGCCCACTTTATTTAAGTCAAACTATTGAAAGTGACTTAAATTATAATTTAAAAGATTTAAATGTCAAAAGTGGCGTATCTTCTTGGAAATGCGTGCCTTCTTGATATAAGGCAATTTGGCAATGAGAAACCCTATTCTTGATGATTTCGACTTTGCCTTGGATATTTTTCCCGTGCCTTCCTCTGTGATCAGGGTTTGAGCATTATTTTCCATTAGAGAACGATTCCTCTTCGATGTTGAGCACTTTTGAGATTGTGAGAGATTAGTCAAATCAGTGCAGTTGAGAGCTTCATTTAGAGGTTCTACATGCTTCCAACAGAGTTTATTATTCAGTTTATATGTGTCTACAATAAGTAAGGGGGTTTCTACACTTGAGGCGTCCTCTTCAGCAATTCCACAACTTCCATTTTTTGGTTCTTCAACATTCTACTTGGGCCGTACTTTTGCATTGGTAAATGTGCCTGTTTTGGGAAGGTGTGTGAAGGAACTAGTTGAAACGCCTTTCTCTTGGCTTCCTTTTGTGACCCTTTCTTGGCGTCTACCTCTCTCAAGGGATTGTATCCTATTTTGGAGTGGGAGAAGTTAGATCTGGAGCTTTGGTAAGCATTTTTGTTAGTTTTCATCAATTCCAGCTGGCAAACTGAGAAACTTCTTTATTTAATTATTCTGGAGCATTTCAGGTATGTGATTTGTTTGCAATCTCATTGTATGTATTACAGAATAACATCTATTACATCTGTTGCTCAGAATATGTCTATATTGCATTTTTATAAGCTTTAATATGATGCGCACCTTCTCTTCTGTCTATAAACATTCTCTAAAAAACTAAGTAAAACACATTAAGACTTAAGAAATTATTGGGGTTTGAGTTGAGAGCCAGCAGGGCTCATCACAGCAAGTGGGCTATTTGACATAACTACTCAAGGGGTGAGTTTGCAAAAAATCTGAGTGAAATTGATAGGGGACGTTATATTATTAGAAAGTAATATTACATCATAGAACTATGTAAATAAAAATAATAATATGACATAATTATATTAATAATAACCATAGGAATGGTTATTCAGTTATCAATGGTTGTTTTCTCAGTATATGGTTGAACCAACTATCTCTCTCAATATATTTCTAATGGTTATTCTCTACACCCTAGAGGCCAAGTAACCTTGCTCAGTCGTGTGTTGACCTCCCCTACAATTCCAAAGTCATATTGTGAAACCTTTATTTGTAGACTAAGGCTAATGAAATTATTACCACTTCTTCTCCACCATCTAGGGAAACAAAATCAACATAATTCCAAGGGTTGACATTATGCTCCTGCCCATCCAAAATGTCGCTTTGATGGTTTATATGCTATGGATCTTTCCCTCTTCCTGTTTCTCAAAGAATCAAATCTCTCTTTGAATCTTATCAACAAACTCAAGTAAATAAAAATTTTGCCTTGTCCTTGGTCACCAACTTTGAGTTTTCTTTTTGCAATACACAACTCTCAGCATGCTGGCAGTGGTGGAAAAAAATCAATTGAAGCTCTAATACCACTTGTTGTGTCCCTTAACAAATCATAGTAAAAAATGCTAAAAAGTATTGTGCAGACATATATGCAAAGATGGAAAGCACCTGCTCGCCCAAGATGGACTACACCTGCAAATATGATTGTAACACAATAGTATATATGTTGGCTTTCTACATTGCATTAACAAAATAGTATTGAAAGAGATAAGAGATACATATTTTATGGCTTTCACTAACTATATACTCAATGGGAAAGAAACCCTATTAACACTTGACTAAACCATGAATTAACTCTTAAATCCTAGGGAGATAATTATTACTAAATAATAACACTATGATCAGGAACTAGGACTACATGCTAAAAACATATATAATAATATGTTGTGTGCAGGTACACAACATCACATTTTTTTCTAGAGTGGCTTCAAAATATTTATAAAACCTTGCAATAGTGTGTCAATCAACACTTGATGTGTAACAAATACACAGTTACCTTGCTAAGAAAATCGGCAAGGTCTGCACATGGATTTCTCTAATAGCGACCAGTTATGGTATAGCAAAATGAAGCAAGTTTGGTAAAACCAACCCTCCCCTATGGAGCTCTCAATGGGGCTCGAGGCAATTCCAAAGATACACTCAAGAAGTTAGTAATGATGCCATAAGACCTCTGCTTATTTGATACTCCTAAGGATTTTACCAACAATCAAATCTTTTGAACACTTTAGATATTTTCCCTACTCTGTATAATCCAAAATCCCTAATCACACTCTAGTATTTGTATGTAGACACACCTACTATGGCCCATGCATAACAAGGCTCACATATACTATGAATTCCCTGAAATCTGACAAATCGTATACATATTTACAAACATAGAATTAAATGTACAGCTTTGTGTCACAATCAAAGGCACCAAACTGCACAATGAGCTGCATCTCCTTTTATATTGTGAGAATTCCGAGTTGCATCCTTTTTATATAATGAAAATTCTGAGATGCATCTTAATATTTTTGTTTATCTTTAATTATTTTCTCTTGCATGAAAGCATATTATTTGAGCCTTGTAGACAAAGCTTATAACTATTGTTAAATGCACAATAGATCTTAGGCTTGATGAAAAGCATCTATCTTATGTTTTTTATACAGATTGAACATTCAGATAGCTTATCATGTTACCTGCATCAGTCAATTTAGTAAGAAGAGAAGGAAAAACTGTCCACATAATGAGCATTTGTATTTTTCTTGGATATCTATGTCTCTTGAATAAAAAGTTAACTTTTTGAATCTCCTTAACCTTTAAAAAACTTGAAACACAAATATTAAAACAATGCCCAAGCCAGAAAGATACCTTATCACAGACTGGACAGTTTTTACTTCTTTCCATCCATTCGTATATGCAGCCGAGATGAAAATGATGCCCGCATTGTGTGGGAATTTTTGGATTATCAGTATTATAGCCTGAAAACAACAAAATTTCATCAACTGTGAGTGCACAAACTATCATGTCCCCTTCCAAAAAGTAACTTCATGCTATATTTCATAAAAGACAACTTATTTTTTATTATTAAAGTTTCATTAAAGTGTCACTAGGAATGGGTTCCAAAAGTAATGTCCATAAAAAGTCTTTCTAGACACTTCTTAATTTAAGTTTTGGAGGGAAAAGGAAAAAAGAGAAAATAATATTAAATTCCCCTCAAAAGGTTAAAAAAGGAGCTAGGTAAAGAGAAGGATCATCTAACAAACCCCATTATGAGATTGAACCCTTATGTTCATTTTTTCTGCCCCAGGACAAAAATCCTTTGGCAAAGTGGATTTGAGGAAGCAAAATCTCCTATTCATTGAGTAATTTTATCCAAGGATTACTTGTGTGCTGCAGAGATTGGATTTGGGGATGAAAACCCTCATCTCCATTGGAGTGATTTCATTCAAGGGCCACTCGTATGCTGAAAATATTGGAGTTCTAGATTTGAAGGTTTAATTAGTGTTTAATGTTTGCATTTTTCCAATGGAAGTAGTTGAATAAATATTTCTAGTTTTTATGGATTTTAGATTGATGAACTTATTGAATATTTACTTGCTTAGAAAAAATTGAATCAATGCTATTGTAGGATGAATAATATGACCACACCATTGTGAGAGGGCAATATACTTTATAGATTTGTATGTGGATCATTTGAGTAATCATTGAAGCAGTCATTGGGCAAGCTATACTATTTTAGACTTTTTGACCCTAGCTGCCTAGTATAAAATCAATTATTTGCATTTATCATTTAGTCGCTGCTCTTTATACAGGCCATATATGCTCCTTCAACCTGCCGCATGCATAGAATCACATCATTGGTACTAATATTTGCTACCGCATCATTCTTTACACTTGGTTGTGCCAATTTGGGAAGAAATTGCTGCACATTTGGTTAGGATTATGAGTTGTGATACCATCCATAGCATTTCTAATAAATATGATGCAGTTTGGCCCAATATTCTAGGTGTTGCTTTCAGCCGCACCATTTGTAGAAGAGGCCATACCTTTTTGGTTATAGCTGTTCAGCTTTTGCAGTATTTTCAGTGATATCTAAACAGCCATTTGAGTCTACAGATAGTGTTGTTTCAATGTGGGCAGATTCTGTGCATTTTGTGCATCATTATCGGTATTTTGAGCAGCCACTTGAGGATTACAGTAGCAGGTATATCATACAGAGACTCTATATAATTTCATATCAGTTATACCATTGGTTGGTTGCCATTTTGTCTCTACAGCTGGAATACATTTGTAATTGTCGTTTCTTTATACCTAAGTTGCCGGTTCCGGTACGGGACCGGGCACGGTTTTCCCTTGGGTACGGCTGTATATATATATATATATGCAAAAAATTAAAAATATACAGAATTGTAAATACATTTGATAGTATGGGCCATGATACTTCATCAATCATCAATCATCATTAAATCTAAAATCATTGATGAATGCTAGTGATAAACTAAAAAGATAAATGCTAATTGATAGTTCAAAATCCCAATACATATTATATGCTTTTCATATACGCTGTTATCTTTTATAATTCTGCTGTTATATCTGTTTATATGCTTTCCATATATGCTGTTAACTGTTAAGTGCACTTTATGCATGTTTACATTGATGAACCCGACATAGCAGCACAAACAAAGTTGCATATTTTTATTAGTGGAGACAGCAGTTTAACTGTTTAAGAAATTTGATTACACCTAAGAACAGGCGAACAGCCAGGCAAAAGGTAAGAGATGTGAGAAGATCCTTGAGATTGTGGAGAAACTGGCATTCAATTGGTGTTGATGCAAATCATATTCATATGTCAGAACTAGAAGTTGACTGATTAGAAAAATAGAAGCATTGCAAGTTGAACCCAAGGTTGGAGAGGAAGTGGCATTAGCTGCTGGAAGAATTCAGAGCTGATTGGGTATACTTTTCAGAACAAGAAAGAAAAGTCTCTTGGACCAGTCAATTGGCCAAAAGAGAGAAAAACCATAGAGCTAACCCAAATACATGTTAAAAAGAAAGTTGTAGGACTCAAAACCCTCCTTAGATTTCCAAACCTGCCAGTTTTGGTGGTGAATGCCAATTGAGAAAAATGGAGGCCAGAATATGTTTGTTAGAGCAATGAAATGCTGAATGAGTGATGAATGCATGTTATGGAGGTGTTTTAGGTTTTTATTAGCACTTTAGTTGTTTAAATAAAAGTTTCTTTTTTGCTTTTTAGTGTCCAAACTCCATAGGAGCATTTGGATTCTCCTAGGCACGTCTGGGAGCGCCCAGGGAGCAACTGGGCACCCCCGGGTTCCCTGTGGGTCCGCTAGAGGGCAGAATATGTTTGTTAGAGCAATGAAATGCTGAATGAGTGATGAATGCATGTTATGGAGGTGTTTTAGGTTTTTATTAGCACTTTAGTTGTTTAAATAAAAGTTTCTTTTTTGCTTTTTGGTGTCCAAACTCCACAGGAGCATTTGGATTCTCTTGGGCACGTCTGGGAGCGCCCAGGGAGCAACTGGGCACCTTCGGGTTCCCTGTGGGTCCACTAGGAGTGGACCCACAGGGAACTCGGGGGTGCCCAGGTGCTCCCTGGGCGCTCCCAGACATACCCCAACAAGAACCAGAACCCAAATGCTCTCGGAGCGGGTTCTCTAGGCAAAATAGAAGAACCCGGTAACATAGCTTTATACCATTGTTATTCAAAGCATTAACTTGGTTGTAGCATTAATATTTTCATTGTTTAGATGAGAATTTGTGGATATCATTTCAGTAGTGCATTGATTTCTTGTAAAAACTAGATGGTTCTTTATCAGTTAGATAAGAGTTGTTTCAATCTGGGAAGTATAACCGCCAAATAATATTTTGCATTGATATTGTAAGTGGATTCTGGAGGTTTACACCAAGATCCCTAATTAATATCTACATTGACATTGTAACGGAGAGTGGATGGCGTAGTTGCCAAGATACACATTTCCTTATTTTGATTTGATACTTGCATGCTTGCTTTGGATGCCCTGCCACCAAAGTCAACATATTTATCTTCTAGTTCTGCAGAAATTATAAATTGTATGGCTTGCCGCCAGTAACTGAAATATATTGCTTATTGTTCACATCCCAGTTACCATATGCTCTCACCTTGCCCACACTAGGATCTTAGTGATCGGAAAGTGCTAGGGTTTGTATTTGATTTTGAAATTTTGGTAAATCAAGCTATATCCAGTTATGGACATTACAAAAAAGGAAATTTTCTATAATATCAATCTAACCACTTTCACCATATGCTCTCACCTTGCCCACATTAGAATCTTGGAGGTCAAAAAGTGTTAAGGTTGCATGCTTGATCATTGTGAAAGTGAAAATAAATAAAAAATCAGTTTGAGACATTAAATAAGTCTCAACTTTTTGCTCTAGGTGGATTCAAAAAGGCATGCTTTTGACTTATTTATCATGAACATTAATCGCCCTAGAAAACCACTATAAAGATTGT
This sequence comes from Sequoia sempervirens, assembly GCA_007258455.2. Classification (NCBI taxonomy): domain Eukaryota; kingdom Viridiplantae; phylum Streptophyta; class Pinopsida; order Cupressales; family Cupressaceae; genus Sequoia; species Sequoia sempervirens. Next base: position 372,572 of record VDFB02049454.1, on the reverse strand, counting down.
GAATTGCAAGTCCACATTGTTCATAATAGGTTAATTTTTGTTTTATAGGGAGCTTCCCCTTCTAATTCAAAGAGCAATTCTCATGTACATCTATTTTGTTTTTGTGTTGCACTGAAAGGTACAAATTAAAAAGCTGGCACTAGGTATTTTTTTAATTTTCTTTACAAAGTCAACATTCAAAATTTCCTGTCTTTTAAAATCAAGGATTTCAATTGTTTTGTGCAAGGCCCTAGTTGTTGGTATGAGCAAAGAAATGGGATAAGAAAAAATGGTTAACAATGGCTTGTGTCTCAAAGTGAGATCACAACATTATATAGATATAGAAATTCACTATTACAACTACCATATTTAATGTTACATCCACCTCATTAAATGACAATGCAATAGGCTCATTACAGATTTGCAACAACTACAACCTTATTAAATAGCCATCCCTAACTACTTAAATACATATAAGTGTGTATACACTTTATTACATTATTATTATTCTAATTACATTCTAACATATATACTAATACTAGTGGTCTCCGCTTAAAGTCTAGATTCTATTTGCTTTTAGTCTAGAAAAATTTAAAAGGGGGTTTTCAAATAGTTTTTAAGGGGTTGTGAAGATGTTAACTTTTTTATCACATGTAAAAAATTCAGGGTCATTTTTCTAGGTTTGTTGAGTAAAATGCCCGCTATTTAGAATTTAGTGTTGTCCAAGTCAAATAAATTAACAAGTTAAAACTATAAAATATGGAGTCACAAGATACCTGCTATCGCTAAGTATCGGGAATACGACAACCTTGTTAGGCACAGACACTAGGCCTATCAATATTTCAAGTGATTATGATAGGCATCGTAGGGAAGCTTTGTTGATTCTCAAGTTATCAATATTAGATATTTTAATCTTCAAAGCTTGAAATGTTACATCTGCACATGCACTATGGGATAGTTAGAAAAATATCATCTCTGAATAAAGCAAAGTTTTGTATTTGAAATCTAATGTTTTCTACTAAATTGCACAATGGTGGATCTTTGTCGGAGCATCTTCTAAAAATCAAAGATCTTAGGAATCAACTCACCATGGTCAAGAAACCAGTGGATGAGGAAGATATGGTGGCCCTACTCATCAACAACTTACCACCTCCTATGAGACTTTTGTGGAGTTTGAACTTGTAGGCAAAAAGCCAAGCTTCGATCTTTGACAAGGTTAATTCATACTTGTTGTAGAAGGAACAACAACAAGAGCAAATGAGTTAAATTTCTTCTAGAAGTTCAGAAAGTGCACATGCTACACAATCTTAGGTCTTAGGGTACAAACCGCAGTTTTTTTCCTTCTAGTTCACAATCATAAGAAAGGTACAATGCTTCTATCGCTAGAAATTTGGGCATGCTAAGAATGATAAAGAAAAGATAGTATGATTTATTCCACAATCAACTTAATGAAGCTAATGTGGCAAATACGATTGACGAAGAAAATAATGAGGAGTTTGAATTGATGAAATTTTTAGACACTACTAAAAGCAATTGTTAGTTCTTTGATTCAAGTGCATCCAAGCAATTCACGTGTCAAAAGGTTTGGTTGTTAAGTTTACTATTGATGATAGTCATACGGATTTTGATTTGCTTAGGGACAACAAGTCACATGCAAATAAAGGGATAGATGATGTTAGAATTGCACTCAATAATGGCATCAAACTTTTATTATGGAATGTTACATATGTCCCAAGATTGAAAAAAAATTATTCTCTATCAGAAAAATTACAAAAAATCCTAATATTCTAGTTCAATTTTGTGGGATGGAATGCATTGTTTGTGATGTAAACCAAGATAAAGCAATTTCTCAAGGCATTAGGCAAGCGGTGTGTATGAAGGATTATACAAACTTCTTGATACTTTTTTGCATGCTACATTGAAGGAACCGTGGTCTGGTCATTAATCCAAGGAAGTCAAGATAGAAGCTCATACATGGCACTATTGACTGATATACCTTCTATTTCATGGGGTGTTTCAATGTGTTAGCCTTTGGGTGGATCTTCTCCTCCTTTATATTGACAATGCAAAATTAAAGGTGTCTCCATCTTGATTGAGGGTCAACCCATATAGAATTTGTCTCCAATCAAGACTCTGTCTTCACGACATTCATCTATTGTGCCTCTAAGGCACCACTAGTACTTCTAAGGTGCGCTCAATGATGACTTCACCAAATTAGATATGTCCCCTCAAAGAATAGGCAAACCAACCGATAACTCCATAGTAGAGCATATTTGTTATGTTCTTTTTGCATATCTTTTTCATGTGCCTGTTGTCATGAAGATTGCTTGTTAGATGTTTCTTACTATTTTTATACATCTTAGGAGCTATATTGTAACTTAATCACTAAACTTCCGAATCCTTTAGGTTTAGTAATTAAGGGGGGTATTAGGATATTATTAGTATATTAGAATATTATTAAATAATGTAATGTAACTCCTATTACACTTATCACATACTAGGGTGATAGGAGTTACCAAATGATGATTGTTTGCTTCAACACATACACTTTGATAAAGATCCAAAGCTTCAAGATTTGGACCTATATGGGTGACCAAATCAAAGATTCAATGAAAAAAAATGTTGAAGGGTTGCAATCACAAGGTACAAAGCTAATATGAATTCTGAATTTGGAAAGTCATGAGTGAGTGATAGACATTTTTCTTCAGCATCTTCAACCTTGCCCATTTTCTTCACATCTTCAACCTTGCCCAAAGGATGATGCTTTAATTGAACCCAAAGTTGAATATGTCAAGCTCATAGGAGAAGGGAACCAAATCAGCTATGTAAAGATCATCATTTTCATAGTTATGCTATAGCTGCAAGACCTTGCTAGATTCCTTGAAAAGAAGGCACAATATCTTTACTTTCTCAAATGTTTTTCCTTGTGGAAGACGACCGTCCAAGTCCAATGCACATCACTTAGTTTGTGTTAAATTTCTTACTACATGTTCATTCCTACCCACTTGAACCATGGATTTACACAAAATATTTGCAAAAAAAAAACAGGACTTGAACTGCCACAATTAAAGCCCCAACTTCAACAAAGAAGTAGTTACTTTCCTAGACCATTGGCAGTTTCATCTAGCCAATGTGCTTCATTTTTGTCCATAGGTATATAGGTAGATGTTGTCCCTATGTTCACGATGATATAATGTTCCCCTTATAATCATTATGTTTTAAGTTAGACATTAGTATAGCCTTGATTCTATTCTCCATAGGTAAGGAACCGGCCAAAGTTTTCTACAGATTATGAAGTTCTCCTATGGTCCAAGTTTGTCCCATGGTCTCGAAAAAGAGCTACTATTAGTACCGATATTGGTTCCCCAACAAAACTTTGCCTTTGCCTACAACAGATTTGTAGCCTTAAACCACCAAGTTTTGCTTGTCATGTTATCAAAAGTCAACTGAATTTCTTCCTCATCAAATTGTACGTTGTCTTGACTCAATCTAGTTTTTCAACAAATATTCTTGCAAGTTGTTTGAGGTTGCACCACGTCGAAAAATGACAAATAAGTATTGAAGGCTCGAGCTTAATAAAGAAAAGAAAGGGATATCAGAGGCTTGAATCTTAAAACAAGGTTAGTAAATAGCTAAATGGCTACTCCTACACTCAATTCAAATGGCACATCAACAAAAGAGAAATCAAGGACAAGTCTTGGAAGAACTCATCCTCAAAATAGCTGAGAGCTTGGTTAATTCCACCAAGAAGGAAATCAAGCTGAAAATTTAAATGAAGCACAAGTTTTAAATGATAATATCATAAGGGAAAGGAACCTAAGGGTGGCAAGTGAGGCATAAAACCATACCAACAACACTCAAGTTATGTTGCACTTTTCCACTAGTTGTGCCAAAACAAAATCACTATAAGGATGGTAGGGATATTGTAAAACTGCAAGGAGAAAATGCATTCAACCAAGTGAGGAAGTTGTAATGTACAGCTGGTAATTCTAGTGTAAATAACTAATTCAAGTCACTAACATCAAGTGAAAATGTGTCTAAGTATGAAGATGAGTTAAAAACAAGAAGTGATCACACTTTTTCAATGGCAATAGCATTCTAAAAATGTGACTCAAGCGACAAGTGATGACCAAAACCATGACTAGCATGAAGCCAAGTGAAGAACAAAAGAAAAGTTGCACTTTTTCATGGGCAATGCCATTCCAAAATGACAATTCAATTGATAGAGACAAGCTAACTCCAACAAAGAAAGAGCTTAAATAAAAATTAGCATTCATGTCACAATTTTTTAGTGGCATAGCCAAGAGAAAATGTGACAAGAATGGTGATGCCATTAGAAATGTGCGACTAGCAAGCCAACAAAAAAAGATTAGTGAGGTTTCACATTCATTGAGTGGTTGAGCAAGTTAAAAAGGGTGACCAAAGTGGAAATCATGTTATACAGCCGTGCCAATCACTTAAGTAAAAGAAAGACAACTTTTGGGTGCACTTTTCCAAGTCATAAACCACTAAAAATAACCAAGCACACTTTTTCTATGGCACGCTAGCTCAAAAGCACAAAAAAGTGGTGAATGCCTCATAAAAGCACACCAAACATGAAAGAAGGTTTCTAGGTACAAGAAAATTATACTTTTAGAGTGACAATGGCACTCAAAAGTTCAAACAAGAAGTTATAAAAGTGAACATGTTATTAATATACGATAGCCTAAAGAAAGATCAAATTTAAGTGAATGTGACTTTTTCAATGCAATAGCCAAGGGAAAAACATGACGAAGATGAAAAATGGGTGAAGAAAATGCAACAAGTGTTTAAAGTGAAAGAAGATGAAGAAATCCCACTTTTTTGGTGGCATTACCAACACAAAGCACGATGAACATTTGAAGGGAAATAAACATTAACTGAATCACAGTATTTGGTTGGTATTGCTACCCAAAAGCTCCCACAATTGCATTCTTAGCTACTATTGCCACCCAAAAGTTCCTACTAATGGCAAAGCAACCCAAGAGTTACAAGTGGCAATTAGTAGACTACTAGAGGTGAGGTATCCTACATCGTTTTGAAGCTTGTGTGCCACCCATTGCCTACTAGAGGCGAGGTATCCTACATCGTTTTGGAGTTTATATTTTAAAAAACACTTTAAATAATGATAATTTTAGCTCCTTATAAAGTGACTTTATATTATTTTACTTTTGGCCTCATCTTAAGTCACTTTATAATTGTAAAATGTTCAGCTTTACAAACATAATTAACTAAATACAAGTTAACCATAAAATAATAATTTAACAAAACCTTATTTAATTAAGTAAATTATTCCCTCTCCAAACCCCGAATTAGTCTACACAAACAAAATAGGCTAAAGGGTCCTCTCTGAACACATAGGTCAAAGAAAGGGACAATGTAGTCCTCCCTCTCCGAAATTACTTGTCCCCAAGCAACTGCAGATTTGGATGTTGAAGAATCCGCTCCCCTTCCATGTGGCATATTTTGAAGGCAAATCCTTCCAATGGACCATGTATTCTGGAATACTCCTATTTCTGATTTTCTTCTCCCTTACATCAACGGTAGCCTCCAGAATCAATATCAATTTTCCTTCTTCATCCAATGGCAGTAACTCTACAGAAGGTATAATGTGTTGTCCTAGAACCCTCTTAAGGCATGAAACATGAAACCCATTGTGAATCCTACAGTGCTTTGGAAGCTCAAGCTTATAAGCAACTTCCTTGATCCTCAATATGATCCTGTATGGTCCATAAAACCTTGGTTTTATCTTTTCTGCATCACTCCTCTTAAATGAGGATTGTCTATAAGGTTGCAACCACAAGAAAACCAAGTCTCCAACCTCAAATGTCCTCTTTGTCCTGTGCCTATTAATGTACATATTTTGTTGATTCTAAGCTTGTTGGATAATTTCCTTCAAAGCTTTCATAATATCCTAATTTTCCTGCATCCAATCTCTAACTTATGGTGCTCTGCTATCAGCAATAACCAAGTCCACAAAATTTGTGTCATCATATCCATACAATACCCTGAAAGGAGTCATGCCTATACTCATGTGATGAGTAGTGTTGTAGCAATGCTCCCCCAAATACAACCATCTACCCCAAGTAGTCCTTGTTTTGTTCAATAGTGACAATAGGAGTTCTTGGCAGAAGTTTGTTTAGTTGTGTGCTTCGATCGTGGGCATCTTCTTGTTACAGCTGCTGAAAATGTTGGAAAGCATGATCTTTGTGCCTTGAACAAAAGTCTATGATTTAATCTGAGACAACTTGAAGCTTAGTGATGGCATTGTAGCTCCTCCTTTCCTATGTTTCAGTCACAAAATTATGGTCTCCTTCAGCAAGCCATGCCATTCTAGATTTCAATCTCCAAAGGGATTCTTCCTTGTTGAGAAGAATAATTAATTGGTTTGAAAAATTTTGTTGCTGAACCATTAAAAGTCTTCACAAGGCCCTTCTGAAGAGCACAAAGATATACTGAGAGGGGGGGGTGAATCAGTATATCAACAAACTTTTACCCTTTACAACCTTTATCAACTTCAAACTTTAACACAACTCAACTATGCAAGAATATCACAATATGAACAAGTTGACACCAACAATTGTACTTTATAAATTATATAAGCTTTTACAATGAATGTAGGCACCAACCTACTTGAATCACCAAATATGTATTTTAGTAGGCACCAACCTACAAAGAGCACCAGCCCTTAGTCTTGATTTAGTAGGCACCAACCTACAAGGAGTTTCAACCCCTAATGCTGATTTAGTAGGCACCAACCTACAAGGAGCACCAACTCCTACTTGCCAAGCACCAACTTAGCAACGATTATAATTTGAATGAATAGTGTTCCACCTTTAATGTTGCTTCCTCAACGGATGATGAACTTCACAATCTTCCTCTTCTTGAATTTATCTATCTTGAATGATGTTCACATAAATCAGCTTATAATGAATTTACTTTACAGATCTGCTTCTTATATTTTCCTCATACAAATTTGCACAAACTCCTCTTGGACTGACCTTTAATTATCTTCAAAAAATTACTTCTCAATCAGCAATCATCTCTTCATAAATCTGCTCAACATGTAAATATATCTTCACAAAACTCTGCTCCAATTTGCATATATTTCTCTTTGCCTCTGCACGAACTCTTCACAGAATTGAAACAAGTTCTTCTTTCAAATCTTCCTTCTCAACTCAACCTTCAGATAATATTCACTTTATACTTGATAATGCTGCTCTTTTAATCTTCCATAAATCTTGTTCATATACTCTCACAGATCTGTTCATAATCTCCCATAAATCTGCTTATAAAGTCTTCATAAATCTGGTGTATTTGATGTGTTCGTTCTTCCTTTTCTTCTACTCTTCACAATTATAAATCTGTTCGTATTATATATCTCTCAAATTCTCTAGATATCTTTTAAACTCTCATTGCAAAACACACACCCTTATTCACTCTTTATATACCACATACAATCACACTCTTCTTTAACCCAGACTTTTAAATGATATTCATTTTATTCAATCGCCCTCACACACAGCTGTACTCACTACAGCCTTCCTTCAAATAATATTCATCGTTTTCCACGCACAGCACAAAAAATCATGTTTTTATAATATATCCGTTATTCCGCTCACCACATTTTTGAATATCAAATATATATATATTCTTTATTTAATGGAAGGTCATCTCATTAGAGATCTGCCTCTACAAAAAATCACGTCCTTTGTAAAATCGCATCCCTTATGAAAAACATTCAAACCATCGCATCATCTCTAAACATGTCTTTTGATGCTTTTTCAGATTTAATAAACACGTCCATTGAAGATCGCACCATTTGGAGTTAAGACGTATCTTTTTATTATATCGCACCTTTTCAGAAATAAAACATGTATGGAATCGTACTTTTTTAATTTGTCTTATTAGGCTTTTGTCCTTATCTCATTTTGTCCTTTTCTTAAATCGTCTTTTTCTTATTTTGTTTCTTTTTCTCTAAACAAAACTAGTCGCACCTTTTCTGAATTTTTTCTTTTTGCAAATCTGAGGTTGTTCTATTTTTGTCTTATTTGTTTTTGTCCTTTCTTCATTTGTCTTATTTGATTCTGTCTTTATATGCCCTTTTTAAATCAAATCTGTATCATCCTTAAAAAGATTGTTGCTTAATATAAACTCTGCTTAATATAATTTATCTTCAGGGCCATTTCTGAGGACACGTTATCAGCAACATCAACATGACCATATCCTTTGAGTATCATCGGTATCTTGTCTTTGTGTACAAGTTTGATTTATGTAAATAGCTGCTCTCCTTATTAGTCATCAACTTGGGCAACAAAATATTCAATTCTCCAAATAAGTGAACAAGAGGTAACTTGCAGTTCATGTGTATCTGTGTCATTTGTTCAACCTGATCTCTTGAGAGCCTTGGGTTCAAGACAATATGCCTTTTCTCTCTGAGATATTTGTTGTTATGTTCTTTTGATACTCGTAAGCTGTTCATAAGTTCTTCAAAAGTCTACTCATAAACTTTTCCATATATCTTCTTGAAGATCTGTCATACATCTCTAAATCTGAATCTGAATGTAACATCTCTGAGTCGAGTCAAGCCAACATCAACCGGCATCTTAAACTTTATGGTGATTCTATTTAAGCCTTTTCATAATGAAACTTATGATACTCTAATCTAAAGATTAAAAGGTCTGAATTCTGAATCATTCTTCAAACTGAACGATTTACTTGAGGTCTGAATTCTGAATATTCTTCAAACTTGAAAGCCACTACCAGTAAGTCTCATGATCTGAATCTCATGATCTTCAACACGTTGCTGCTCTCTTTAATCGTGCTCCTTTTCAAACCTTACAGACCTTTTCACTCCATCTATTTCACTTTGACATCAATGACAATATTTCCAACACCTTCAAGTCTAGAATTCTTATCATCCTTAGCGTCAAATCCTTAGCATCATGATGCTTATGATTTGATTGAAGCTAACTTATTGTAGTTCTAGTATTCTGGGTTTTGTTCACCCAACACTGACCAAGAAGAGATTGAAAACATGCTTCTTGCCAAGCTTGTTTGACAACCTATTCAATGCCCTCCCATTTAAGCCAACGAATGAATACTTAAAAGCAGTAGGACTTCAATTTGTTCTTTGCTTAAATTGCAAACAAATTACTTTGTGGTCAGAAGTTGGGTTAAACATCCAAACGGGCAAGAGGATATGCACCCAAAAGCGCTCCAAAGATTTAAAAGTTAAAACTAGTCTAACCTGGCAGCAATATAGGCAGCTCCTGTCCTTTTGTTAGACCAAGTAAAGTTTTATTTTGCTTCTTTCCTAGTCCTTTTATATTCCAAGAAAGATTTTTTACTGCTTACCTGCTTTGCAATGAGCTTTAAAGGCCAAACCTATAGTAAACTGTTTTCCTAGCTGTAATGTTCTCAGCTGCTTCTTTGGAGCAAACTTCCACATTTTTCTTTCTTCCTTCTGATTTTTAGTTTGCAACAGGGAATGTCAGAATGTTTTCTTCATCCTAATCCTTGTCTTCTTGAATCGAGACATTTCTTTTTTCATATTGGGAAGAAGACTTTTATGTGACTTGGTTTTTGTTGCATTAGAGTTTCAAAATGGTTTGAGGTGGAGGGAACTTTATTAGCTGGTCTTGTTTCTACATTTTCTCTATTGCTTTGTCAGAGGACTTGTTGATATATATCCTTTTGAGCTTCTTGTGGCATAGTTTCACTCTCTCTTTAAATGCCCATGTTCATGGCAAGGGTTTGACTTAAAGGGAATCTGCCCATAATCAATTTTTTGAGAGAACACCAAGTCATTCTTCTTGAGGTTTATGGCCTCTAGAAGACCCTTCAGGAGATCAACTTCCACACAAATGCGGGCTATAGAGTAGTTATTCTCCTTTACTTTTGCCTATGTGATATAAATCCCTTCATGCTACAGATGCAGAGACAGCAAGATCAGCATCACCCATACTGATGGAGCCTACTCTAGAGGGTCGAAATTTGGGTCCAATTGTTCAAGTAAAGCCCACAGGGGCCAAGGAACCAGGAGCCATGTCATGTCCCTATAAAATTTCCAGCCAACCTAAAAGGTGTTTTTTAACACCATTATTTAATATATATAAATAAACAAATAAGTATTAATTTTTAGGTGCCTATTTTAATAAATAAATAAAATTAAATAATTAATAATAAATAATTATAGCTGGGTGCCAATTTTTGGAAATAAGTAAATTTGAATTTTTTATTTTGTCGCCTCTTTTTGGAACTACATGCCTCTATTGAGGGTCTATTAATAGGAGACTAGGCACTGAAGGAGGGCATCTGAAAATTGGCATGGATTCTGGAAGAAATTCCAAAGTGGTGTAGCTGGGACGAAACCCCTCACTGCCCTCTAAGGCTAAGACAAAATCCCTAACCTTGTCTTGCTGATTTTCCTTTTGATAGTTTTATTTTCATTAAAGCCTTGTTGACTGATCTTGCCAGAGAACTTAGCAGGTCTACTCGCCATTGCGATTGGAGAGGATTTGCACATCATCAAGGTCGCAGGCCACTGAATTCACCATCTAGGCACTACCTCAGGCAACCCCCCTCAGCATATTACTTGTTGGAAGACACTGGAGGAAGGCATGGAACAAGAAGCCAAGGGTTGTTTGGGCCTAGAACAAGGACGATCTGCAAGGCGACCAGGTGCAGTCTACAGCCACCAAGATCCCAGCTTTGAAAACCTCAAGACAAGGAGAATCACAGCAACAACAGGTCTGCAACAAAACCAGCTATCAGGTTGATCCCAAGGTTGAGGATTATCTGCTTCATGGGCGATTGGAATGAAGAAATTGGAATGCAGATCTTCCTAGATCGGATCCCACCCTGCTGACCTCTAAACCCAGCTCAAAGAGAAAGATAGTGATCTCAGTTGGTGGCCCAGTTCTGAGCACAGCGACAATATAGGGAGAGTTGTCTTTGTCTGGATCCACAAGCAATCACCCCCAGTCAGCTGAGTCGCCATTATCAAGTTATTTACCAAAGGAATGCCATAACAGCACCCTAATGAGGTCTGTGTACCAGTAATTGCATCAGAAAGGTGTAAATCAGATTATTTTTGTAGTATTTTCTTTGCTGGGCAGTCAAACTTGAATTCCAGACCTGAACTCTAATTCAGAAATCTATATCAGTTTGTTTGCTGTACAAATTTGTCTTTATTGAGCGTGATATGTTGTTTGTCTTTCATCTTAATCACTGTGAGCTCTCTAGATTTCTGCTATTATGTTAGTAATCTGAATGATGTTGAGAACAATAACCCTACTCCAGGAATTCTGAAAATTGCAAAAGAAAACCCTAGAGTTTTTACAAGCCACTACAGAATATCAGATCATTTTCTTCTTTGCCAGAGAATGTAGCCACAAATAAACCCATCATGAAAGGGGATTTCAATGTTGCCCCTTACTTTTGTTCTCCATTCCCTGTCTACCCGGTGTTTCAACAGTTTGGCAGATAGCCAGGGACCTGTAAAGTTTCCCACCAGCACCAGCTCTGTTAGATAAATTAGCATTTTTTTCTCACTTCATCTTGGAGGACAATTACTGTTAACACATCCTTCCATCTTTGAACAATACAGAGATCAACTCTTTCCTTAGCTGGCTCCCTGTTAGGTTCAACTCCATAACTAATTGAGACAGAAGAGAGTTTTTCCCCTCTTCTATGAAAAGACATGTTGCAGAAATAGGGAAGACACTCCCACCAAATAGAGAGGGGGACCAGCAGATTGAATTGGCAACAATTGAGTTTCTTCCAATGCTCCTTGCCAGTTCTCCTGTGCTTAGACCAGTTTCATATAGGAAGGATAGATATTGGATCAACATTCAGGCTATATGATCATTAACACTATGGTATACAGCTATTTCACCAGAAAACTTATGGAGGCTAAGGTTTTCCAATAATTTAATAGTTTTAAGAGATAGATGCACGTGGACTTGTGAGTGACATGCTTTATGATTTCTGTTGGTTGAGAGAGATTTATACCCTTCCTAATGAGTTGCTTGAGAAAATCTCAGTTCAATTTATGAACTTCCCAAACTTCTTAAAACTTAATCAACAGTGTTTAAATGCAACCACAGTTAAAGCTGCGTGCACCATTTCAATTTAAATTTATTAAAAAATAAAATGACAGTCTCTTTGAAAATGAATCAATCTCTTGTATAAAAATCCCCCTTAAAACAAAATAAAGAGAAATAAAGCTGTTTTCTATAACAGAATCAGTAATTGGGAAACCTTATAAGGAGCAATTAACCACACAAGTCAAGAAGAGGAGATTCTGTTGTCAGTCTCAATGAAGCTTGGCTGCCTCATTTCAACAATCAATTTGGAAGGGACTGGAAGGGGCTGTCCCTTTAGGATTAGGAGACCATTAAGGCCCTGGATGATATTGCTCAAAAAGCTCATAACATCCTGAACGAATGGTCTAAGGCACTTGGAAGCATGACTGAAAGGCTCTTTTGTCTCTGATAAGCTCCTGGACTCACCTAGTGAAGTTCAAGTGAAGTTTTTTTATGTAATCAATTTCTTATATTCATGGGGCTTGTGTTGTCATCATAGCTTCTATAATCTATTGGGTCTATGCATTCACATCACAATGCTTCCATATTTGCTTCTTTTGAATCAGAGGGATCCTTAGTGTAGACCAGTCTATACTCTCAAGTATCAAAATTATTACTATTTAAGGGACTGGTTTTTGTTCCTCTACCTCCTGCAATGGTAATTGCTCCAATGAATTTAAGACCAGTTTTAGACAATTAACAGCTCTCAAAATAAAATTATCACTTTTCTGATTAAAAAAGAACATGTGAAAATTAGAGATCAAGTCAAAATCCAAAAAAGGTAGCTACTTCTGCATATATATCAATTCAATTGTTTAACTAGAACTACTAATAATAAAAGGATATAAAAGAAAAAAGTGTGAAATACCATCAAGGCAGGTGGGGCAGACATCTTCATCTCCCAGGAGAGATAGGCTGGATTCAATTCTCATCATTGCTTTTAATGTCTGTTGTTTTCCAGGTGATTCAGGTTGATATCCTTGGCCTTGATCCTCATAATCCACCTCATTCCAACTCTGCATTGTTGTCAATGGTTCACCATCTCCATCACCATTAGTTCGTCTAAGGGGCTCAGATTCTCCATGCAAATGGCTACCAGTCTTGTCACGTCGTGAAACCAAACCATCACGCTGTAAACGGAGATACCTGGGATCTGTATCGTAGGGCAATGGCCTTGGAGGAGCCCTATACGTATCAGGTGGGGAACTGTCAGGTGAAGTGACACCTAGGAATCCAGCCGAAGATGAAGGGACTCCTTGAATAGATGAAGAAACACTATTACCTTCGACTCTATAAAAAACTGAAGAATACTGCAGAGAAACACATGAAAAAGAATAAACACACAAGTTAGCTGATGAAATATTTTCCTAACTAACCAAACCTGCTTTAGTGCTGGTCATTCAATCACATATATTCAAGGAATAAATTAACAGAACCATGCCAATCTCAAATCTAGGGGATTTAATCACTAGAATAAAAATATTTTTACATACATTCACCAACAATCCTCAATATTATTTCGCCTTTTTTTGTGGGTGGGGGAATTTTTCCACTGGCTAACAGTATGTTTATTTCTCAAGTCATCACTGTGATGATGATGATTACTATTTTTCACTAAGTAGTCATTTCTGTAGGAGCTTTAAGTCCAGGACATGCATTGGTAAATAATCACAAGCTAGGGGAATTGAAAAAACACATAAATATCTCTATGCATTTGTTAGTTAATGGATGACGATGGTTTTTAAAAAATTCTTAAGAGATTCTTTTGTGCTTTGTGGTCCCCTTGCCTCCCTTGCCTCGTGAATATTCACATATAGAATGACTAATCATGAGAAATCATCATCCTGCTTATGGCATCAGTATTTACAAAATGCTCCCATAGAGTGACATCAGTATTTACTCTAGTTACTTGGAAAATTATTAAACTTAGTTGCTTAAGTCTTAATTTAATTGTGTATTATAATTCTTCTTTAAAGTTTGTTTTTAATTTTTTAATTTTTTAATTTTTGAATCGGTTGTTGAGACTCATTTTACCCCTAACACAATCATTTTGAGACTTGTGAAGCTTCGAGAGACACTTTTTAGCATGGTCATTACCTAAACTTGGTCCATATGGAGGCAATGGAACACTTGGAGAGCAACAAATACTAAGCGGGTGATCCTTAGTTCCACTGAGCTCGTTTTTAGTATAATTTGTTAGATTGGCATGGACAAGCCTTGCTTGAGAGAGATATATGATAGCATCGACTCAATGATTGAAAAAATGAAGACCATCATAAATGAGAAAGAGCAAGATCTTGAAGAAATTATGGAGATCTTTCTTCAAAAACCCCAACCTCTTCTTGATTTGAAAGTGGTCTGATTTCAGTGGACAATGGGGTTGGGGCTGCAAGTTCACCTACAACAACTAATATGACACCATAGAAAGGATTAGTGGTGTTGCAAGTTCACCTACAACAAAGGCCGCATATGTTAAGAATCAAGATTGTTGCTAAGTGACCTACAACAACATGATAGAGATAGGCTTCCCTCTAGTCATCTTTTAGCACCAATTACCAACAATAACACATGAATATCTCAACATTGGTACTTGCAACAATGTTGCTCGGCCCAAGACAATAATGCTACTTGCAGCAACCATTGAGTCACATAGTTACCTAAACAACACTGCAAATTGAAATCCATGAGTAAAGGGTGAACTATGGCTGCAAGTGATTGAGAATAGTTGGCGTTGTCCAGTAGGGACATAATGCCATGTGGAATGTGTAGTTGGTGGTAACAAGATTGAGGCAACGTTTTCAAGGTGCTAGCTTACTTTCTATGCAACCATTTGTATCTTGCCAAATGGAAAAAATTGTGGCAGCAATTATCATTTTAGTGCAAGCAGTTTCAACAATTGTTTGGATAGTTGTTGTAGGCTATTATTTTGAAGGGTGTTTTGCATTCTACAAATGCACGTTCTCTTCCATTCCCATGCATGCTCATTTCTCTTCCTAGGGTGCACAAATCATCTTTCCAAGAATCTAATGAAAGGCATGATTCATCTTGCTAGGGGTCATTTCATTCCTGGTTGGCATCATACCTTTCCCAACAACTAGGCACAATTGCATGTTGACAACAACAACTAGGGTAGCACCTATTATGTTTTGGGTAGTAACTCTAAAAGGGCAAAAGGTGAAAAAATGGAAGGTGAAGACAAGGTAGAAGATGGATTGATTGGGAAGGAACAATGTCATGTCCCCAATTTGGGGCCTTTTTCCAATTTGCGGGAAAAATAAAGCATTTTTAAATGCTAATATAAAATAATATTAAATGATAAATATTAAATAATAAATAATAAATTTAAATTATTATAAAAATAACATTTAAATTTAAATAAATCTTTGTGGGCCGACCTGCTTTTGGAAGGCTTATTCATTAGTATTTATTGGGGCTAATCGTTTGTCTAGGATCATCACGAATTTTGGATGCACATCTTGCCAAGTTACTAGTGAGGACGTAGTCGCTCATGCGTTGGCACCCAAGTACTGGACGTAGTCTCAGTTCTGGGGAAATTCGTGCTTTGCTTTCACTATTTATGTATCCTTCGCTGAGTTTAGGTTCCATTCACTGCATACAGGACTTTGATCATTTAAAGGAGGCAAATTAAAGATAGGATTGGTCGAGTTCTTCTCTGGCCATCATTCTGTGCCATCTCTAGAATACCCGCACACACCTTCACGAGGTTAGGGTAGGCATCGCCCAAGCCGTCTTCCAGGGAGCATTGTGAACCATTACAATAAATGACACGGGCCTATCATACATCTAACGGGCACTACATCATAATCCCGGGACTTTCCCTCACGGCAGCTCGTGCATCTAAGGGACTCAAGCAGTACAAGTAGCGGTTGTCTCTTGAGGGCGGAGCCACCATCCATTGAATGCGTCTGTGATTGCGGTACCTCCCATCCACATAGAAGGGTGATACAGTCATTACGTCGACCTTACGATTTCATCTCACTCAAGTGGCGCAAGGGATAAAATGTCTCCTGATCTATTATATCGTAATCATCGCTGTATCCACGCATTGAATAAATGACTTCCAATGCACAATCCCCATATTGTGAGATATCTGTGCTTCAGTCATAGGCACCCAGCTAGCGGGTTTGTTGAGTTAATTTTATCTGCATGAGTTCCAATTATTTTCTTTCAAATACTCAGATAATTGTGTTATCAGTTTACCGTGCTCTCTGACTGTTGAGTTTATAAGTCTGGGTGATTCGTTAGATCTGGAATATCAAAAGCTATTTGCTATAACTGAAAATCTACTTACAATCTGACTTTGAAATCCTGAGGTACAAATTAGTGTTAGATCCATTGATCCTTGAAGCTTCGGTTTTTTTTTGAATGATCACTGAATGTTTATTTCTGGATCTGGGCATTTATCTGTGTTTCTAAGTCACAGTGAAGATTGCATAAGTGTAGAATTGCTATGTCTGCCTTTGTCATGTAATTGATTGAGTCTATAATTGGTTACTTGAACTGAGATTGATACTCCAGGAAGGATTGATTTTTCAGTGTGTTTTGCATCATACCGCTGTGTAATAGTTGTTTAATTGGCAAATTGTGCTACCGATTATATGGTCCTAGTTAAGCATCTTACAGTGGTATCAGAGCCATGATTCTGCCAGCCTGTGGACAATCAGAGATTTAAGGAGAGGATAGAGGCAGAAGATGGAGGAGCAGATCATATCTTTCATTGAGAAGCAAAATCAAATAAATCAGACACTGTTGCAAATAATGCAGACCCTCACTGCTGCAATAACCAACAACAAATCAGGAGCTCAGAGAAAGGACATAGATCTTGAGATCGAAGCGGCCAAAACTTTGAATGAATATCAAAGCTTGCCGGATGATGCCAAGGTTTGCATTCACTTTGATGCGTACGTGAGAACACACGAGTCCCACTACCCTCGCAAAAAAGGACTTTATGACTACATAAGGTGAAGGAAGGAAGAAGAGGAAGATTCAAAAGCCGCCAAGGAAGAGATCAAAATGCTGGAGCCAGAAAAAAGCAAATTTGAAACAGGAAGAGCCTCTTGAGGACGTTGAAAGGGAGCTTGAAGTAGAGAAGATTTCAGATGTTAATAAAGAGGCCAATGAAGTTGTGATGATAGTGGAGCAAAAAGAAGGATCAGAATTTGAAGGCACCAAACAGGAAACGTTTGCACTCCCTTGTTCCAAGGATTATCAGATCATTGATAGAGTTTGGATGAGAGATGTTTATCTCTTTTCAAAGTTGCATAATGGTATTCTTCAACGAAGCATGTGGGAGGACAATGATGACACAGGAATTGGTATGATTGATGTGATGCTTCACGAGATGCTGCAGAAAGGTAATGTTATCCGACAAGATGATGGAGCAGTGACTTTTAGATCGATATGGGATCCAGGTATACAAGTGCGAATTGCTTGAGGACAAGCAATTTTCAGGACGAAAGGACTGTCATGTCCCCAATTTGGGGCCTTTTCCAATTGGTGGGAAAAATAAAGCATTTTTAAATGCTAATATAAAATAATATTAAATGATAAATATTAAATAATAAATAATTAATAATAAATAATAAATTTAAATTATTATAAAAATAACATTTAAATTTAAATAAATCTTTTTGGGCCGACTTGCTTTTGGGAGGCTTATTCGTCAGTATTTATTGAGGCTAATCGTTTGTTTGGGATCATCACAAATTTTGGATGCACATCTTGCCAAGTTACCAGTGAGGACATAGTCGCTCATGCCTTGGCGCCCAGGTACTGGACGTAGTCTCAGTTCTAGGGAAATTCATGCTTTGCTTTCACTGTTTTTGTATCCTTCGCTGAGTTCAGGTTCCATTCACTACATACAGGACTTCGATAATTTAAAGGAGGCGAATTAAAGATAGGACTAGTCGAGTTCTTCTCTAGCCATCATTTCGTGCCATCTCCAGAATACCTGCACACACCTTCACGGGGGTCGAGGTAGGCATCACCCAAGCCGTCTTCCAGGGAGCATTGTGAACCATTACAATAAATGACATGGTCCTGTCATACATCTAATGGGCACTACATCATAATCCCGAGACTTTCCCTCACGATAGCTTGTGCATCTAAGGGACTTGAGCAGAACAAGTAGCGGTTGTCTCTTGAGGGCGAAGCCACCATCCATTGAATGCGTCTGTGATTGCGGTACCTCCCGTCCACATAGAAGGGTGATACAGTCATTACGTCAACCTTATGATTTCATCTCACTCAAGTGGCACAAGGGATAAAGTGTCTCCTGATCTATTATATCGTAATCATTGTTGTATCCACGCATTGAATAAATGACTTCCAATGCACAATCCCCGTATTGTGAGATATTTGTGCTTCAGTCATGCGCCCAGCTAGCGGGTTTGTTGAGTTAATTTTATCTGCATGAGTTCCAATTATTTTCTTTCAAATACTTAGACAATTGTGTTATTAGTTTACCGTGCTCTGTGACTATTGAGTTTATAAGTCTGGGTGATTCGTCAGATCTGGAATATCAGAAGCTATTTGCTATAATTGAAAATCTGCTTACAATCTGACTTTGAAATCCTGTTGTACAAATTAGTGTTAGATCCATTGATCCTTGAAGCTTCAATTTTTTTTTGAATGATCACTGAATGTTTATTTTTGGATTTGGGCATTTATCTGTGTTTCTGAGTCGCAGTGAAGATTGCATAAGTGTAGATTTGCTATGTTTGCCTTTGTCATGTAATTGATTGAGTTTGTAATTGGTTACTTGAACTGAGATTGATACTCCAAGAAGGATTGATTTTTCAATGTGTTTTGCATCATACCGCTATGTAATAGTTGTTTAATTGGCAAATTGTGCTACTGATTATATGGTCCTAGTTAAGCATCTTACAAACAAAACACCAACTATTGTCTAGTCAAGGAAAACCACATGAGCAGAGGAGTTTGGCTATTGCACAGAGCTAGTTGTGTGACTAGTGTAGTCAATGTACAATGTCTATTATTATGTTTCAATAAAATTGATTATCCGACTATGTGTTAATTGTTTGTATTAATTGGTTGTCACCTTCGGCTAGTTATAAGCATCAATTGGTTGATGGTTGTGTTCTTCTTGGGAACCATCGGGTCCTTTAAATAGATTGTGTATCATCAAGGAAAGTAGTATGATCTAGTTGGATCAACTCTAATCCTTCGTTGACCATTTTTGATCTTCTTCTATAATAATTTCATGTGCGAATAAAGATATATTTTACTCATGTATTTCATATGCATTGTCATCTCTATTATTCATTCATGTATTTATTTTATTAGATAGAGCAATAAACTTTTGGCATCATTACCTTAAAAGAAATCGAGTCCAATATAAGCGATTCATGCCCTTAGACCCCAATAAAGGCAGGAAGAGACCACAAGGTGGTCAAGACCAAGAGATCAAGCGATCTTTAAGGATTGTAGAGCAAAGGGAACAAAGAAGAAGATTACGAGAAACACTTGAGGAAAATATAACTGCACGATTTCCAAATCGAAGACCATCCTAAGAACACGATCAAGTTGAAAATTCAAGACAACCTTCTCTGGACGAGGGAAGTTGGGAGACGAAGTCACATTCCTTCATAGAATTGTATGAAAGTAGCCTTCAAGGCATTGAAAGTTTGTCAATCAAAGGAGAAGAAGCTGAGCCAAGGGTGCATAAAAGAAAACTTGAAGGAAAAACAAGTGCATGGAAGGTTGAATCCGAGGGAAGAGTTGAGGATTCCTATGTGGTCGAGAGTGTGAGAGAAGCACCAAAATGTCCAAATCAAAACTTCCTAGTAAGAAGATTCCAAGCACTAGGTTTGCATCAGAATAAAATCATGGTAAGACCTAGTGGAGAAAAACAAAAGTTGCGCAAGTTTATAAGCAATGGATCGGAGGATCCCATTAGGCACTCTAAGACTTGTGAAACAATCTAGAAAACAAATGGGCAAGACGATAAAGCAATTTGGCTATGATTTTTCCCAGCCACCTTACGAGGTGTAGCGATTGACTGGTATACAAAAATTGACTAAGCCTCTCGAAGCACATGGGAGAGATAAAAGAAGGCCTTCGAAGAAGAGTTTAAACTGCTTCGTGACGATAATGAAATAGTAGCAAAAATTTACAATACAAAACAAGGTAAGCACAAAAACGTATGAGCTTATAATTGTAGAATTAAAGAATTGCTTGTAAAGTTAGAAATAGAACCAGCCGACGGTCTCAAAGAAAGATGGTTCATCAAAGGTCTACTTTTGTCATTAAGAAAAAAAGAAGAAGATAGTACCACCCTCTTCATATTCAAAAGCCTACAATCAAGCAATGGACATAGAAAGTGAAGATAAAATGTCCTCGCGTTGTAAAAGAGGAAGATGGAAGCTCGGATGACAATAGCGACAATGAAGTGGGAACAATACAAGCGCTTCAAAGGGACATGCTCTAAATGATGAAAGAATTCAAGGTAGAGAAAGAAACCAACAAAGAGACTAACAAACTATAGTGTAATGAGTGTAAAATTGAGGGGCACACAAAAGGTAACTATCCTAGAAAGATGTTTTGTGAGATTTGCCAAGTTATGGGTCATTCAATAAAGGAGTGCCCATACAATTTGAAGACTAGGAGTACACAAGTACTCTTTACACAAGGAGAGGATTCCACTCCATTAAATCGACAAAATGCATCTCTAGGAAGTTATCAAAATCAAAGAGGAGGACAAAGTCAAATACAGTACAACCCCAAAGGAAACCCAATCATACAATGCCGACAATGTAACGAATGGGGACATTTTGCAAGAGATTGCCAGAACAAGCAAGACAAAGTGCAATTATTGTGCAAAAGGTGTGTGCTTGGAGACCATGAAGACATTGGATGTCTGAAGCAAAAGACTAGCATCAGCATGATTGATGTAAGGCATAATGAAGTATTGGTTGTTACTCGCACCCAAGCAAAGAAGGCTATATACTCAGACCCATGTATAGAAAAGAAAGGCTTCGCAAAGCAAGGAATGAAGTGGAGAATGCTATGGATTGAATGCCGCCACTCAAATGCAAATGCAAGTATAATAACAAATCAATTACATTCAAATAAAAATATTGCACAAAAAGTATTTCAAGCTACCGTACCAATTAAAGCAGTAGATTTATTCCAAAGTATTCCTGAAATTTGAAATGCTATTGTATTAGGGGAGAATGAGATGGTGCATGCTACAACCCAATTAGAATCTAGTGAGGATGAAGATCCAATAATCGAACCTCCATTATTGGGTGACCAAGTGAATGATCCAATGTTAATGGCAATTAACACGATAAAGAAACCAGGGATGGTGAATATGGAGATCCTTGAAAGGAATATTACTAATACAATTGTTAATGGCGAGCCTAGTGTGAACTTACTTCCAGAAGACTCTTCGAGAAGTTTGAGCAAGCCAACCATTTGGCCCCCAAATTTTCAACTAGTGGGTGCAAATCAACAAAGAATTAAGGTAATTGGAGTTGTAATGGGACAAAAGGTAATTATTGGAACCCAAGCGTTTTTGTTGAACTTTGAGGTCATTTTGTCAAGGAAGAAAGCGTATGACGCATTCTTAGGTCGAGGTTGGTTGGTAGTAGTCAAAGTTGATCACAATTGGAAAAAAATAATACAATCTCCATTGAAAACAAGGGTCGGAAGTATTTAATTAATTTAAAGAACCAAACCATAAGTGAGGAAGTAGCTTCCTTCAATTCATCAGAGACAGACTCCAAAGAAGAATTTACAAAGAAGCATGATCTGGGTTTGATAGAGCTAAATGACAAAGGGATCCTAGAAGAACAGTCATGCTCAAAGGATAAAACAAACTCTATCTGAGGCCCATTTCACTGGAAAATGGAAGACTATGACCTATTTTCGTCGACTTGTAATTTTCTCAAAGCTATAACTCTTAGTGAAGAGCAACCGACGAAAAGTGACTTTGAAAAATTGACAGTTTATGTGTGCAAGATGCAATCCATGGTTGGAAGAAGATGGCAACTACAACAAAGGTATCTGAATTTGCAAAAGAATGCAAAATTACGGCCTAGACAATCCTGCATCATACATCCTGAACACTTCTACATCATATGGCCTAGACACTTGTGTATCGTACGACCTGGGCATTCCTTCATCACACGGTTTGGGCATTCCTTCATCGCATGGCCTGAACATTCTTTCATTGTATGACACAAAATGCCAATTCTCCAACAAATGGTGAGACCAAAAAACAATGTATGGCGAGTTCATTCATACTTCAACGTATGGCTTGCACAACTTGTAGAGTAGAGCTTCTCGTATGATGTACGGCTAGCAAACTCCATCATGAGGCAATGGACGTATGGCCAACGCTCAGTAAGCACATCATACAATGGGGGTTTACCATAGGCTATTTGTTTATTCTTTGCACCATACAACCATCATCCATCATACGACAACTTCCTTCTTTGGTCGCCATCATACGTTGGCTAAACACTCCAAAATATCTATTTTTTGGCTCTATCAACGTTGTTTTTTGCCTCTTAAAATTCATGAAAATGATGTGTGCCATGAAGTTTTGTGTGGTTTTGTAGGTCTTAAATTGGGCTTGATGGCGAGGGCTCCACCCCTCAACCCCGCCTTGTATCGCGACAGGGAGCACACTCAGAGCTTTGTCCCTAGACCCTACAAGGGGCACTACCCCTCAACACGACTAGGGACATTGCCCGTCGACCCCATTGGGGGCACTACCCCCAAACACCCGCAAGGGGTGCTGCCCCTTGACCCTACTAGGGGCGTTGCCACTAGACCTCCATTGTAGTCATTTGATTTTCCAAGTACACTCCATGTCCAAGTTTGCAAAGTACACTTCTAAGTTTGTTTACAAGTCCTTGTCTACAATATCATCATCAGTTTGGAAATTCTTCCCTAATGTTACTTAATGTTTACTTGTCATCTAGAAGCTGACTTTTTTTTTTTTGGGGGAGGTGGGTGGGGGGATGATGTAGTCAATATACAATGTCTATTATGTTTCGATAAAATTGTTATCTGACTATGTATTGATTGGTTGTCGGCTTCGAGTAGTTATAAGTGTTGTTTGGTTGATGGTTGTGTTCTTCTTGGCAACCGTCAGATCCTTTAAATAGATTGTGTATCATCAAGAAAAGTAGTATGATCCAATTGGATCGACTCTAATCCTTGGCTGACCATCTTTGTTTTCTATAACAATTTCATGTGTGAATAAAGATATATTTTACTCATGTATCTAATATGCATTCTCATCTCTACTATTAATTCATGTATTTATTTTATCAAATAGAGCAGTAAACAACTAGCAGTGTGTTGAAGTCATGCAGAGTTAGTTGCATTTGATGGAGCCATCTAGGTTTGGAGGGAAAAAAGTGATGTCTTTTGGGGCCATGGATTAGTAGAGTTGTTGAGCATCCTATCAATGCAAGCATCAATTGCATATAGGCTGTAAAAGCTATTGAGAGAACTTGACAGAGGTAGAAGTTGAGGGTAGATCAAAGCCATTATGTAAGTTACTAGAACTTTGCGAAGCTGATTGGTCAACAAAGAGTCGTGCCTCATGAATTAACAAAAGCTGAGTCTGGTTGGTAGAGAGGGTCTTGGAGAAAGGAGAAGCATGGTGGTAAGTATGGAATAATAGCACCTTTCTAGCATTCCATTCAATAAAGGTTGCATGTGGAGTCACTTGGGACTATTGCAATGTATTTCTAGATTGCTGCAAGTGGACAGAAAAACCTGTGCATGGAGGTTTCATCCTTCATTCTCCACTATAGTGAGTAGACTTACAGGTCATGATCCAGTTGGGTAATGTAAGTCCCATTTATGTAAAACCATTGTACATTGTGGATTGTGGCATGAGGCACATTGTTCACTCTTTCAACAGTTTTCTGCCCATATGAGGGTTTCTCCAAAGTTCATTTTCGTGTTGCATATTGTTTATTTGTGTGTGATGCAAGTTTTTATGTTCACGTGTGAAATGTTGTCTTAATGCACATTTTAAACAGCCATTAGAGGTGGTTAATTCCACATAGTGGAAGTTAGAAGCATCTCGATTTTTAAATCCTTTATTGATGCACCAGAATGCAGCATAGCTACCTGTTGATGCATGTTTTATGACACAACAAACATTCTAGAATAAAGTGTCCAAAGACACTCTATCCTCTCTTGAAAAACTACCTCGTATGCTAAGACTGCAAGAAAGATCATACGGCAATTCTAATGTTTCAGTTAGGTGTGGATAAGCTCTGTGGTCATCGTGATTTGCCGGGAACACAAAAGGATTTACTTTGGCAAGTTACTCAGAAAAGCAAAGGCGCGAATACAGTATCATTTTGAAATTTTTCCTTAACTCAAATAAAAAAGTGAAAAAGAGTAAGGATTTAGGAGTCCTATGCTATTCTTATGAAATGAAGAGAAGGCAAGGATTTAGTGAAACTAAATAAACAATACTTTGTTTCGCCACGCTAAACGACAACTACACAAAGCAAGTGCAATCTTTTGGGATTGTGCTTAAAATTTATTTACCACGAACAATACCATCAATGAACAACATTATTCGAAGTAAACGTCGAAGCATCCGCATCAAGAGCTCAGTCTAACTTTACGCAGTGAATGAAAAACATCCACTCAAAGAAAGTATGAGCTAAGTTTCACTAATCTTTACTATCAATCTATCATTCCCTTAACATGCATTTTAAATAAAATTCTAATTTGAATCTACTTTACGAGGAAGAGAAATATGCAACCATGCAACCATTTGACAATGAAAGGATTCAAAGCATCTCATGCATTCTGAACTTTATGATCAAGATAGTCTTTAGCAACAATTTCATAAAACTCTCTTATTCTCTAGAATCTCTTCTAATCTCTTCTAATGATTCTAATCTCTAATCCCTGATGAATTCTCTAATTTTTAATTGATCAAATGAGAGAGAGGAGGGGATTTATATAGAGTTTCTCGACTACAATGGACAGCCAAGATCAAAATGAGATTAATGGACCAGATTAAACATAACAAAACCCTAATTAGGGTTTCCTAAACAATAATCAGTTAATTGCAGAGAGCTTCACGCATTGGGAGTTGCATCCTTATCCACTCGCAAAACACCACGTTCGGTAAACCTGGACAAGATCATGTTGACTTTTTCCATGGTAATGTCCGGCAGTGCATTGACTTTGTACTCCAGCAAGTCTAGACTTTCTGCACATTCTGCAAAGGTG
The DNA here is from genome assembly GCA_007258455.2 of Sequoia sempervirens. Classification (NCBI taxonomy): domain Eukaryota; kingdom Viridiplantae; phylum Streptophyta; class Pinopsida; order Cupressales; family Cupressaceae; genus Sequoia; species Sequoia sempervirens. The sequence goes on along the minus strand of VDFB02049454.1, from coordinate 347,223 downwards.
ATCGTCCATTCTGACTCTTGCAGCAAGAAAATGTCTCGGACGGTTAGGAGGCTGAATGCTTTGGTCAAATTTTCCTTCATGATTGGCCCAGAAGTGGTAGAGAAAACTCTTTGAACTTTATCATTTAAATTTTCCGGCTGCAAGTGTTTCTTTTGGACAATATCTCTATCAAGTACATCTGCAGCCATTTGGAAAATCTTACTTTGAATCTCCTTTGCTTGCTCTTCAATTTTGGCGCCATCTTCCTTTACTCTTTCCAGGACCACTACTCATGAGATCAGTGCATAGTACCAGCTGCTGAAATCATATGCCGCTCTAGCTTCAATAATCTTTTCATCAATCAATCTCTATTTTGGTGTAAAGAACCAGACCAATTTTTTTCCAATTTTTCAATATAGCAACTCAACAAACAAGAACCCGTTAGGGTTAGTTCAAATCAAACCAGTAGTTACAAATAACTCATTGCCAATAATGCACACTCAATCTCAACACGAGAGAGGCTGTCATATGGCAAGAGGATCGTCAGTACATTAAATCAGAATTGCAACTAAAAATACTCGACACCAAGTATGTGCTACCCGAATCCAAGATGGAAATGAGGCGACCATATGGAAGAGATATAAAGAAATACAAATGCAACTTCAGAATGTAAGTAGGCGGCAAGCCAGCCTCTTCCACTTATCCAGTGGGTATTACAAAACTAAAAGAGAACAAGTACAGAAAGTAAATAGGCGGCAAGCTAGCCTCTTCCACTTATCTAGTGGGAAAATACAGTAAAGTAAGAGCAGAAGAGAGAGTGCTGACAGTACTACTGTTCAGCTTACAAAATATAGGAAGTGTCTGCAAGAACAAGGATTAGAAGCTCTTCAATTGCTGCAATAGTAAATGTGACCTCCACCGAGCGTAGTAAGACTTCCTAACACTAACCCTTCACCAAAAATGCACTTTCCAAAATCTGATATGACATAACAGCAATTTGAAATGCATAACCAGCAACCCTAGAACCCACTAAAATACTCACAATTCACTCAATACTTGTCGGAATGACATGAGACTTGATGCAAATGAAAGCTAGGATGATGACAATGAGATCCAAGCTAAGAAATGACCCACTAAATGCAGTATTATTTTTGTGCACACTTTCCAAGACAGCCCCAAAATGGTGCAGCCAAGAAGAGGGGCGATTTTTAATTATAAAATTCTAGACACCTTTAAAAAATCTGGAAACTCCCAAGAAGGGTCGCTCCAAGCTGGAAAACACAATGGAAAACTACCCAGAATGATAATATTTTTATTTCCAAAGATATGAGCAATTCATACATTCAGCAATGCTATTCAACAACTTCAAAATGAGACAGCAAATGCAAAACTAGAACTCCAAAATGCAAGATACTCAACTGAAATGCAAGACAAACCTATTACCAACTATCTCTCAACTAGTTGCTATCTTTCAAGCAAGAAGATGAGCCAAGCTAGGAGGCATTCATTCCTCGAAGCAGTTCCAGCACCATTTCAGCAACATAACAATATTCAAGTCAGAAGATGATGAAATGAAGACCCAAGGCTCCCTTTTATAATTTTGAGAAGACACCTCTAGAAGCTTCTAGAAGGTGCGCCCCACTCCCCAAGATGCTTTTAGGGTTTTGACTTGACCAAGTCTCCCTTCAAGATGGCGTCCTTTTTCATAAAGGCAATTTTCTTTTAAGTTAAAATTATCTTCTCTCCAAAAGTTGGCGTCCCACCTCCAAGAGCAATATTTGACTTTAGAAATATTAAAACTTTCCCTGATGATGCGTCCACCCATGAGGTCCCCCTTTTCAGAACAACTTAAAGTCATGAAGCTAGGCCAAGGGGTTATAACATTATAACATATCATTATTTTAATTAAAATACTTATCTCTCCAGAAAATGCATCAAAAGGCCAAAACAATATTATCAACTGAACTGCCAAAAGAGGAAAGCCTGTTGAGCTGATGCTGACTGGACCACTGCTAAAAATAGAATTTACTAAAAATAGTAAATTCAAGGAGTTGCTCAGAATGCAATGCATGCAACACCATTACGAAGCTTTCTGAAAACCCAGAAAGAATCCGCAATCCAAAATCCCAAACTCCGAGATGTAGCCGTCATAACTTACTAAAAATAGTAAGTCCAAAAAGTTTGCGAAGCTCTCTAAAAACCCAGAAGGAATCCAGAATCCAAATAGCCAAACTCCAACATGCAAACCCCCGAAGCTTCAAAAGAACCCACCAAGCAGCCAAAAACCCTAATTCTGCTTCTGACTGGTCGACAGCACTCCAGGGATAGGCCATCAATCACAGAATAGTGTAGTGCTAAAAATGGGGACATTATAGTCCGCCCTTCCCAAAATTGCTTGTCCTCAAGCAATACCACCACAACTCCTGAAAATTTAAAACTAATCCATACCAAGATATGTATGATCCCAGGTTCCCAAGTCTGTCTCAAGAAGGACCCACCATGCCGATGCTGCACCATTTTGATCGCATCAATGAAAACATCATGCCAATGCTGCACTAACCTTCCTTGTAACTCCAAGGTGTTACCATCCATGATACTCAAACTGAAAGATCTCAAAGGACTGAGATCAATATCATGCAACGCCTCAAGTCCAAGATGCCCAAAGTCAACAGTATCAACCATACCACTGCCAACCACAATTCTAGGAAAGAAGAAAGATAGGCTACTCAACTCAAAATCAAACTCCTCAGCATACCTCCATATGGTAAGAAACGGAGTCATGACTGCAAATGTGACATCTGCAAATCTTCTTGCAAGGAGGAAAGCAATCCTTTGCAAGAGCTCAACAAATTCATACTCATGTCTCCACATAGAGCTACTATGCCTCATCTGAATTATACTGATACCACCATGAAGACTACAGAAAACTCTCATAGTTCCAACCTCATGAGTCTCAGAATGATGAATCAAAACAAGTGGTAGTTTGCTGTCCTGAACCAACAATGAGAGAGAACTGTCAAAGTTAACATCACAAACCTCCATAAGATGAACTCCAAGAATAGGATAGGTGTGAAGGAACAAATAATCTCTATTGTTCAAGGCTGAAGTCAACGAAATGCAATCTGATTTTAGTACTTCACACAAGGAAGAACAGCAACACCAATGAAATTTCCAAGAGTGAGTGTATGAGATGAACATTGAGTTGCAAGATAAAGCCTCAAAAATGGCAGGAAAACCCACTAGAACAATCTCCAACTGAAAATTACCACCTCTTTGACAAGTAGTGATGGGCAAACTCTCCCAAACGAGAGTAACTCCACAAGCAACATGGCTAGTCTGCCTCCAACTAGAAAGCTCATGTCCCAAAATCTGCCCTTGTCTTGGCCAAGGATCAATGTCAAGAGCAACCAACTGTTCCTCTTTCCAACCCATACTCAAAATTTCTCTCTAATCCATTTGTTGATGAACAAACGGAACCATCAAGTGGTTGGAAAAGAAGGGAACAATACCAACCAAAATGGAAATTTGATTCTTATCCCTCCAAAAGTCTTTTCCATATGTAATAAGCTCCATCAACCTATGTTGAGAATCCCAAGCATGGATACCCAACTGAAAGTGATTTTCAACATTGTGAAAAGAAATCTCAACGCACTCCCAAGTGCTAGTGAGAATCAGGTGCATTCTCTTAAAACTGATGTACCATCTAGTGAATCCTTGAAGCTTAACCATGAAAGCTTCATCAACATTGGAGTATGAAACATAGAATGGCTTCAAATTCAACTCCCAAAACTGAATAGTATGAACCAAAACATCACTCCACCCAAGGGAGGGATTATCAAGAATGCATCCACCAAGTTCTGGTCCACTTTTCTTCCATGCCTTCTGGATAGTAGGTCTGAAATCTTCACTCCTTGCTGCTGTAATGAAGTTACCAATAGCTACCAAGACTTGTCGCATCAACATCTTGATGTCGAAGATGTGGAAACCTCCTCGAATCAACACTTCCCATGTAGAGACTTCATCCTCAAACCCTCTTATGCATTCGCTAACAAGCAACCTTGGAAGATTATTAATGACAATTTGTGTCACATCTTCATAGAGTGAAATCAAAGCATCCTTAGATTGGAGTTCATGCTTGACCTCATGCTTGGTCACTTCACTACTTGACTCATTTTTCAAAACAAAGAGAGGATTGTCATAAGTTGCTTCTGCACCCACTTAAAGAAGGGATTGTCAAAAACTTGGAAGTCATTCTTTTCATCTTGCTGATCCAAATCTGCACATGCAACTTCTAATTTTCTTGAGATGCTTTCAAGATCAAACTCCTCTTGAAGACAGTCAAGATCTCCAATCACTTGATTGATTTTTTCAGCTCTTTGTGCATCCTCTTGCTCCTTGAAAAGTTTGAAATTGGCAAACTGATCCTCAACCTCTGTTAAATCCAACTGAGTTTCTTTAAACTTGTCCTTTATTGATTTAAGCTCCAGAGTAAGCTCATCAACCTTTCTCTCTTTTCCTTGGAGAACACTGAAGGACTTCTTTGCAAGTTCAATGGCATGATCCCGATCCTCCATCAAGTGTATGCAATCTGATTTCAACGCCTCCAAAGAGTCTCTAATAAGTTGCAAGTTGAGAAGAGCAACTTCATCCTTAACTCCTCTTCTTCTCTCTTCAAGCTGAGCCTTCCAGTAGAGATCCTCAATCAAACTGTAAGTGCGATCAAATTGGGATAGAACTCGCACTTCCCTCTTAAAGGACTCTTTGACTTGATCTTCCCACTCAAGAATATGCAAAGATGGCGGATTGCTGGTAGGCTGATTTTCAAAATCAGAACTTTGTTTTGTGTCTTTGTGGCCATTATAGCTGTTCCAGCTTTCGTGTCTTTCACCATCAACTAGAGGAGAATGCTCAATGTCATGGAGAGGAACACATTCCACAATTTCTTTGACCCTACGTTTGCAATCAACTTCATGCATTGAAAAATCAGATTCGTGCTTAGTAACACTTTCAAACTCTACCTCTTCAAGAGCTATAGGGTCTTCTAGCTCTTCTTCTTCATCACTGTCTCCTTGATCAAACATTATGCCAGCATCCAACTTGCTCAATAGATCATAATCATCCGCTGTTTAGAAAGTTTCCGTAGAAACATTTTCTTCTTTAGTGGCTGCAACCACTTCAAAGAGATCATTATGGAGCTTCATTGAACACTCTTCTTCTTCAAAGACAACTTCCTTTCCAAAGGCTACCACATAGTTTGCAATACAATCTGATTTTTGTTCTTCATCAGGATCAAAGGGAAATTCATCCCACAACGGTTCTCTTTCATACCTTGGTGCCAACACACCCGGATCCCAAATGCTAGTGGGTTGATTAGGATGATCAACCGAAAAAAGCTTATCATGCTCCTCCTGAAGTGATGACTCCTTAAATAAGTCAACTCCCACATAACTTAAGCTGATAACATCAAAATTATTTTTCTCCAAAGGCTCAGTTTGCTGCTCAAACCCAAGGTCACCATCATAGTGAATTGAAAAATCTTCAATGCTTGTTGTTTTGAAAACTTCACTATCGTTATCTTCTTTATGAGGAAGTATTACGTTGATGTCTTCATGTAGAACTTCTTGAGAAGTTGGGACAGCAACTTGAAGAGAATCCATCTTTACCAAATCGTCAACATGATCTAGTATGGACTCTTTGGAATCATCTCCATCTTCATGACCATTAATCTTTCCTGCATCTTGCTCTAATTTCTCCAAAAGTGGTTTCAATTTCTCCTCACATTGATTAAACAACTCCTTAATCAGCATAGCAGCAATAGGAGAACCCTCTTCTTCATGTTCGTATGCGTCCAAGAGGAAGGATTGGACACTAGGTGGAATTTCATCAGCCTCATTAATAGTGAGAACAAGAATATCATTCACAGCTACAATAACATCCTTTTCCTGTTTGCTCCAAGTGGATTTGATGAGGTAACGAAACAAGTGATAAATCTGATCATGCATTTCCAAGTCTAATAGCAAGTTACTTATCCTGAGTTCTGAAAATGTTTTTAAAATAGCAACCTTTCTAGAAAGTAGACTGCTTCCAATTTCATCAAGATCTTGGAAACTTTCAACAATTCTATGAAGAATCTTCTTCATAGTTTCATCATCATAAGGCATCAGGGGATTCACAATTCTCATCAACTCCATGAGGCAAGAAGTAATCAGTAGCTTGGTTTCTTCATTTGGATGTCCCAGCCAATAAGGCTGAATTAAAAGGTGAACTGCAGGTGATAATGCCAACTGCATCCGTTCAGAAGGTGACTGCTTCACTTGTCTCAAACATTGTTCCAATATTTGAAGATTGTTCTTTTCATCTTCCCTTGACTTACATTCTTTGTCAAGTCTGTTTCTGGTCTCAAAAAGTGTTTGTTCCAGCTTTATCTCTTCTCTGTTAGCCATGTTTATCAGCCACTTCTAAACTGAGTTGAACTCTGTTCTGACCTCTGGCGTAGAAACTGATTTCTCTATCATTTGACTGTCAACTAAACCTTGTTGGGCACAGGATGGCAGGATCTTGGCTATGATACCACTATAAAGAACCGGACCAATTTTTTTCCAATTTTTCAATATAGCAACTCAACAAACAAGAACCCGTTAGGGTTAGTTCAAATCAAACTAGTAGTTACAAATAACTCATTGCCAAGAATGCGCACTCAATCTCAACACGAGAGAGGCTATCATATGGCAAGAGGATCGTCAGTACATTAAATCAGAATTGCAACTGAAAATACTCGACACCAAGTATGTGCTACCCAAATCCAAGATGGAAATGAGGCGACCATATGGCAGAGATATAAAGAAATACAAATGCAACTTCAGAATGTAAGTAGGCGGCAAGCCAGCCTCTTCCACTTATCCAGTGGGTATTACAAAACTAAAAGAGAACAAGTACAGAAAGTAAATAGGCGGCAAGCTAGCCTCTTCCACTTATCTAGTGGGAAAATACAGTAAAGTAAGAGCAGAAGAGAGAGTGCTGACAGTACTACTGTTCAGCTTACAAAATATAGGAAGTGTCTGCAAGAACAAGGATTAGAAGCTCTTCAATTGCTGCAATAGTAAATGTGACCTCCACCAAGCATAGTAAGACTTCCTAACACTAACCCTTCACCAAAAATGCACTTTCCAAAATCTAATATGACAGAACAGCAACTTGAAATGCATAACCAGCAGCCCTAGAACCCACTAAAATACTCACAATTCATTCAATACTTGTCGGAATGACATGAGACTTGATGCAAATGAAAGCTAGGATGATGACAATGAGATCCAAGCTGAGAAATGACCCACTAAATGCAGTATTATTTTTGTGCACACTTTCCAAGACAGCCCCAGAATGGTGCAGCCAAGAAGAGGGGCGATTTTTAATTATAAAATTCTAGACACCTTTAAAAAATCTGGAAACTCCCAAGAAGGGTCGCTCCAAGCTGGAAAACACAATGGAAAACTACCCAGAATGATAATATTTTTATTTCCAAAGATATGAGCAATTCATACATTCAACAATGCTATTCAGCAACTTCAAAATGAGACAGAAAATGCAAAACTAGAACTCCACAATGCAAGATACTCAACTGAAATGCAAGACAAACCTATTACCAACTATCTCTCAACTAGTTGCTATCTTTCAAGCAAGAAGATGAGCCAAGTTAGGAGGCATTCATTGCTCAAAGCAGTCCCAGCACCATTTCGGCAACATAACAATATTCAAGTCAGAAGATGATGAAATGAAGACCCAAGGCTCCCTTTTATAATTTTGAGAAGACACCTCTAGAAGCTTCCAGAAGGTGTGCCCCACTCCCCAAGATGCTTTTAGGGTTTTGACTTGACCAAGTCTCCCTTCAAGATGGCGTCCTTTTTCATAAAGGCAATTTTCTTTTAATTTAAAATTATCTTCTCTCCAAAAGTTGGCGTCCCACCTCCAAGAGCAATATTTGACTTTAGAAATATTAAAACTTTCCCTGATGATGCGTCTACCCATGAGGTCCCCCTTTTCAGAACAACTTAAAGTCATGAAGCTAGGCCAAGGGGTTATAACATTATAACATAACATTATTTTAATTAAAATACTTCTCTCCAGAAAATGCATCAAAAGGCCAAAACAATATTATCAACTGAACTGCCAGAAGAGGAAAGCCTGTTGAGCTGATGCTGACTAGACCACTACTAAAAATAGAATTTACTAAAAATAGTAAATTCAAGGAGTTGCTCAAAATGCAATGCATGCGACACCATTGCAAAGCTTTCTGAAAACCCAGAAAGAATCCGCAATCCAAAATCCCAAACTCCGAGATGTAGCTGTCATAACTTACTAAAAATAGTAAGTCCAGAAAGTTTGCCCTACGCAGTTGCATGTCATACCTCTGCGAAGCTCTCTAAAAACCCAGAAGGAATCCAGAATCCAAACAGCCAAACTCCAACATGCAAACCCCCGAATCTTCAAAAGAACCCACCAAGCAGCCGAAAACCCTAATTCTGCTTCTGACTGGTCGACAGCACTCCAAGGATAGGCCATCAATCACAGAATAGTGTAGTGCTAAAAATGGGGACATTACATTTGGAATGCCCTTTATCTCTCGAAGACATGGGATAATTTTATTTTGGATGTCTTGGAGGCCATCCCATGCTTCGGCCAAGTTTGCCACTTGTGATGGCAGAAAGGAAGTTTGCTCAAAAACATATGCCAACTTCTCTAAGAATGCCATCACCTCTTCTTTCTTTCTTGCCATCCTTTCTTTAGTTTCTTTGGCTGTAGTCAACTCTTCTTCAAAATTTTTGACCGGTTCCTGTGAAGAGTTTGGAAGTGGAGGTGCTGATTGGTCACCTTGATTGAGTGGCCTGGTTAAATGCTAGATATTTTCTTTTAGACACTCAATCTCTCTTTTATATTCACTTTTCTTTGCCACTTCTCTCTCCAGCCTAGTCTTGATGGTGGCAATAGAATTATCCAGGTCCTCAACTTCTTGTCATTTTGTTGTCAGACCGATATCAATAGTTGTGATGGCATTATCGTTTGGGGCAATCTCGTCTTGGAATTTATCGACTATAGGCACTGCAATCTGCACTGTGCGATTACCAACCTCATCTCTTTGTATGGCAGAAAATTTCTTGGCTGGCTTTCTTGTGGCAGTCTGCTCTAGCCTTGCCAAGAAGTCTGTGGTATCATCTTCTTCTGGTACCTCTATTGGCGCCTTTATCTTTAGTCTCTCTTTCAACCAATTTGGGATGGTTGACTGTTCAATTCCATCTTCCTGATGATCTTGGACGTCCTGCATATCCTGAACTTCTGGCATATCCTGAATCTCTTGCACGGATGGGTCTTCCTAGATTCCCTTGAGAGTGGAAATCATTCCCTCTTCAAATTTTCCATCCATGATATCCATGTCATTGTTCAACTCCAGAATCTCTGTGCCTGTAGGAGAGGGATGATCATCATCCTCCAATTGCATTGGCTCCATATCTCTTTCCAAAACTGGTGAGGGAATTCTGACTTGCTCCCAAGACTCTTCTTCCATGATCAATATTTCATCTACATTTTTGGGTGCAGCCGAATGAAGTGGCTTGGATTTCTGTTTCTTTTGAGCAAGTCCTTCATCTGCTGTTTTCTTCTCGTTCTGCTTTGCAAAGTCATTAATTTCTTTTCTCTTTTTCAGGTTGGCAACTTCCATTGGTTCACCTCCATGAGATGCACCAGCATTTGAGGAACAGGATTCTGTCTCACCCATCATGTCATATGTGAATTGGACATTCCTCTGCTGTAAAGCTTGTACTTGTTGGTCCATCCACCATTGGGAATATTTGAATACAGGCCTCATGAATGTTGTCAGGTCACCAAGCTCAAGCTCAGACCACCTCACAGGAGGAAGCAGCTTCCTTTCATCAAAGCCCGACTGCACGTACACTCCGTCATCATCCAGCTGATCAGGTACTCGGAAAAGTTTTGTCGTCCTTATCATATCCAACAACAGCCTTGACCATAGTCTTTTTCTTATGTCATACTCATCAGTGGCATTTGCCCAAAAGTCTTCTAAGTCAATTTTGTGTTTATATTTCTCTCCGTCCATAGTTCCAATGTGATGAAGTGGATTGAAGCCAACTTTGGACTTGTAGGATATGAACGGGTATCTTTGTATCTCCAATCGAGCACTCTCTGCCGCCTACGCCGATGGACATGATTCTTCCATATTGCCGATGAAGAGTGGAAAAGTGACAGCTACTTTCTACTTTGGCCTTTGGATATTTTGATATGTCTCCAACTGCCTTAGAACTTCTAGCAAAACCATTTTGTTGGTAGGATAGATTGGCAGTCTGTATGGGCGACCTATGAATCCTTGAATCCTAATGTATGTAAATCTGGGGAACTGGATGAAACAAGATCCATATCTGCCGATCAAACTTTTGGCCTCACGGGTGAGCCTCTGATGTGTTCCGCCTTGGAGAATTCGAGTGATATACATAGGAAAGGTGTCATGCGCCCATCTAAAGTGTGACTTCTCCTTCAACTGCAACTGTGGATAGCAATCGTAGGACTTGAACTCTCCTTCGTCATTGCCGACTACACCTTTGCAAATCAAGCTAGCATATCTGTAGGTCCTTGCAAGCAAATATATGACATAAGAACTCATATGAAATTTTTTGGTTCTTTCCAGGTTGACCAACTGCTCGTGGAGACTGTCACTGATCATTCTTAACCAGTTGAACATTTTCACCCCGAAAGTTATTTCTTCAATGAAATAATACATCCAGGTTTCAAAAGGCGCACCCTGAGGATTGCCTACCATTATGTTCAGCAGTAAGACAATATCTCTGTATTCTTCTTTAAAGTCAGTTTTGGACAATTTCTTCAGCATCTTTTTGGCAGTAGGTTTGGGCTTTTCCAACCATGACTTGTTCATATTTGATGCACAAAAGGCTTGTTGATCTTCATAAAGTTTTCGTGCATCATCCCTCGTTCGATAAGATGTCTGGTGGTAAGCTGGAATTCCAAATGTCTCTTGTATGGCTGGCTCAGTCAAATATGCCAGTACTCTTCCATCAGGTGCCTCTATCTGTCTTTCTTGTGCATTATAATGCAATGCACACTCTACCATGAGCTCTGGACATTCTTTTGCAAGCGGAAATCTAGTTACATGAACAATACTGTTGGGCATCATCCTTCTTGCAATTGGCGTAGGTAAAAATCCATCACTTCCGTACATTCTTTTCTTAAAATCATCAAAGTCAACATGGTCGAGGTCGATGTCCACCATGTTTTCCCATTTGGATTTGATCTTGGACTATGGCTGCGAACCCTTACTGGCGAACTTCATTTTTATTCTCTTGAAAATAAATCTGCAAGAAGATACAAAGAGAATATTAAAATTAAAATTAAATTACTCGAAAAATATTCCAGCTAAGTGACAAATCAAACTTCGTGAAAGATCATGCTGGAAATGAAAGAATTTATCCAATAGATGAATGAAGTTCTTTTGCCAGAATGAAGTGAACAAAGTAAGTCTGCCTCATGCTCTGGAAAAATGAAATGGACAAGATCACAGCGCTGGCTGGTATGAATTTGCTTCCATCACTTTGCTTCAAACTTCTCAACTTTCTTGCCTTAGCCAAAATTTCTTCTCACAACTTCTCTTTCGAAAACTAAATGATTGAAAAATGAGAAGCAAATTCAATTATAGAGATGAGAAGTTCGACTCATTTAGCAAAATTCAATTGTTTCCATTAAATCAAGTTCGAACTTGGCTTGCACTTAGCTTCCGAATGGCAAATTTTATCTTCAGCATCAGTCTCCGGCAAAGTTGCTAAGTCTAGCGCTAGTTCAGTGAAGTCCTTTTTGTCTTTTTCCAAATTTGAGTCTTAGAGAAAAATTCAAATTTTATTTCTTTCGGTGTTGAAAATTAAAAATTAAAATAATTATTTTCATGTGTCATTTTTCAACCCCTTTATTTTAATTATTTAAATTATGGTATTTTTATTTTATCCTAAGGCAAATTTGATTTTCTTTTAAATTTTTCTTGCCTTTGCCTTAGGCAAATCTTTTTCTTCCATTTTCTTTTGCCATAATTTTTCCAACTTCCTAAGTCTCAAGCGAATTTCTTTAGCATCTAAGCATGTAAATTGACATCTTAATGTTTCAATGTTTAGGCTTAGGCAAATATTTTCAATTTTCTCCAGCTTTCTAAGTATGGCAGACTTGCTAGTCATTCTTGCCATGCATTTCATGGACTAGGTGGACTTGCTAGTCATTCTTTCCATTTTACCAAGGCATAGGGCGGACTTTTCTTTCACTTGTGCCATCTTCTCTTAATGTCATGGGCGGACTTTCCATAGTCTCATGCTATTCATTCTTCATATGGCAGACTTGTCAATTGTTTAGGCCATCTACTTGGGGCGGACTTTGCTCATGTCCAAGCCACTTCACATTCTATATGGTGGACATGACTTAACCTCTTGCCATGTCTTCATGAGCTGGGCGGACTTGCCTTCATCTTATGCCATCTCCTTGCTTTGCTGGGCGGACTTTCCATGAGTCCATGCCATTTGTCTTGGGGCGGACTTTCCATATGTTTTCCATTGCTTCATCTCCATGGCGGACTTAGCTCATGCCTATGCCATTACCTTGGGTGCCATTTTCCACACTTGGGCAGATTTTGCCATGAATTTCAGACCTTTTCATGGATTTTTCCAGATTTTTAAATGATTTTCTGTGATTTTCCATTGGTTTTTTGGGACTTCTGATTGGTTTTTTGAAATCCGAGTACTTTCCAAAGATGGAAACCCTGCCAAAAATAGAAACTTGACCAAAAATAGTAACTTTCCAGAAATAGCCCCTAAAAAATAGGAAGTCCACCATGGGCCAAAAATGAAGTCCCTAAAAAATAGGGGGTCCGGAGGGGCAATCCCCAAAAAGCAAATGTCAAAATTGACTGAGATGACAATCGATCTTCGTCCCTCGGGCCTCCTAAGCACTGTGATGATGTTTGCACAATGATTCAGGTTCAAATTCTTCGCTTGACTCGAGTGACCATTCAAAAACTCAAACTCTAAACCCTCAAATAGAGATCAAATGAAACTAAAGCACAACGGCAAAAACCCTAAAGGAGCAAACTACTAGGGTCCCCATTTGCACTGGGGCGATGTGTGAAATAGGTCACAACACTACCCCAAGTTTATGGATCACTTCCAAACAATGATGCTTTATCTAAGTTTATGGTTGAGTATGTTGAAGTAACATGTGAAGAACAGATTATATATTAAATGGTCATCATTACTACAGATGTGCTACAACAAGATAATTTTGCAAGACATCTCCTGAAAGAAGCAGAGTACCTCCTCCACATGGAGTTAATTTTCAATGAAAGAGAATTTTCCTAAATTGTAGAAATTGGATGACTTCATGCTTCAATTTTCTTTGCAGGATTTCTCTTATAATTCTAAACCAGCTATAGGTAGATGTGTTCCTTTTAGTGTTGATCTTTTAGTAATGTGTTTCCATTTTCGTGATATGATTCCTTTTGTTGTCATTTTTGTGTTTAGATTAGGTTAGATGTTAAGTAATAGGCTTGACTCAATTGCCCACTGATCAAACTTTTTAGTGAAGATTCTGAAGTTCTCCTGTGACCAAAGTATGTTTCACAATCCCCAAAGAGAGTCAATTGTTGGACCCATGCAAATTTTTCGAATGAAAAAGATGTTTATTTATTAGGATCGACCTAGCTTTTAGGGGTTACACTTGGACCAATCTAATCAAGTTTTGGCTATATATATATATATATAACTTGTCCTTTCTCCCACATTCATGAAAACAAAAAAGAGCAAAGATAAAGGGAGGATATTGAAGCAATAGTGTAATGTCCCCTTCGCAGACCTAATCTATTCAATGACCACTTAGCCTATTTTCAGAGTTCTTGTAGGCTAAGTGGTAAGGCAAGGGGATTCCAAGATTCTTGGAGGATGCAGTGGTGGCAACTCTTGGGTTCTTTTGTTTCCATTGAGCTCAGGGGATGATACTAGTCTGAATGACACTCTCCGCAGTGTTTTTGGACTATTGGGGTGTTCTCCAAACTTCTTGGAGAGCACGCCTATTTTTACCAAGTCACCAAAATGACTTCATTCATTCATCCAGTGCCTCCATATCTCATTGATGCAATCAGAATTGTGTACTCATAGGAGTTCTATGAAGAAAATTTTATAAAGGAAAAACATAGTGAAAGATTAGCTGGTCATTTTTGTGTTGACAAGACAGTAGCATTGGTAAATGAGAGTTACTATTGGCTACAAATAATTAAAGAAGTAAAGAAATATGTTCAAAGTTCTAAATTTGTCAATTAGCTAAAAGTGGAAGTCAAAATGTTTCATTTGTCACAAACGTATGGTTCATCATTGCATTGTCCATTTTGAGTTTACCAACCTTTTTCACCCAATTCCTTTGCCTTGACAGTATCTATAAGGTTACTTTCTTAATTCACGTATCCTGAAACTTGGGTGACTCAAGCTTACATTTAGTGAGGTACCCAAGTTTGGCCATTTGATCTTCTAAGAAAAATGCCTCTTTGGAACCCACTAGACATCAACATTGTTGATATGTCAAGATAAATTTGCACCCTCATTATATTTAAATATCTATTTTCATCTATTTAGGTACTTAGATGCCCTCACTTCCCCAACCCCCTGTTAAAGGGTGTCATCAATACTAAGGTTTTTGTAGAGTATATCATCTCTTTTACCATCAATACACCCTGCTTCCTACCTGACGATGAATGCTTTCTTGTATGCATTTGCGCCCACTGCAGCATTGTATTGAACATGCAAAAAAAGTATGCCACCATTTATGTGTTAATAAAGTACAGAAATATAGGGCTGCATTATGTCCGTCAATTGATATGGGTATACTTGGGTACCCTGAACTATGATGTTATACAGATGAATCATGGTTTGTGTTCAAAAAGTTTAGTTCATTCCATGGTAGATACACTTCAAGCTTGGCACCTCTTTGCATCATGGATTCACTATGCTTTTAATCCTCATGTGATTGATAATAACGAGCTGTTTACAACAATTTAACCAAGTTTTCAATTTAGAACAAATGTTGATCAAAGAGCATAATAAAATAAATGTAAATACCAGCATACCATGTTGAGTAACCAGGGGACACAAAAGCTGAGACAATAACAATGTTGTAGCATACGTCCATTTGGATAAGCAGTGTATTCTTCAAAGTCTTCATGATTTAAACAGCAACAGAATGCACCCATGCTTCACTTTTCCAGATGCCTCGAGTATAAGAAATGATTCAATGTTCACGTACTGCAGGTTGGCACCCTTTTCTGATAGCAGCAAAAGTACCAGCTACAGATTATATCACAAAGAACCAGACAATAAAACAAATTTTTTGGAGAGCAGAATTAACAAATACAGCTTCTAAATCATAAACAACTCTCCAAGGACCTTCCTGTCTCAGAGCAGATACAGGAATACAGCTTCAACTCTATCAAATTCGTCCGTTGTCACTAAATAAAGCAATGATACTCATTAATTCCAAAACCCAATAGAAGACCTAAACCAGAACCGTATTTTGGAGCTAAGACTTCCACATCCACCTTTATCTGCCAAAGACAATTTGCTCAATATTATTAATTATATAGTCTTTAATTGATAGTAATATTTTCATCTTAGAAAACCTATTAATAATAAAAAATTTACAAATGTACATTACTTTCCCTTTTGACAAAGATTATATCCAAACAAAGTACCCAAAGCCATCGCATATCCAAGTTTTATGGACCAGACAACCAGAATTTTTCTAATGGGTTGTAAGTAGGAACTCTCAGAAGATCCTGAGCCCAGTTTCTATCCCTTATCAATTAAATACTAAATAGACAATGTCCCATCCAACAACACACCTTGGTATTAGATGGAGGAAGGGCTGATCAAAAGTTAGAAAAAAGATGATTTATGCCACCACAATATATTCCTGAAAAACGTTGCAAACTCTTTATCATCCAAAAACATATTTTAAACACAATATGTCCAATCCGAACTCAAAGATTTTGATCTCCTCACACAAAAAATACACTTTGTACTGAGCAAAATACCATTAAAGGACATTGATGGTTACATTGAGCAATTGGAACAGAGAAAATTATACCTCTGTTAACCTAAAAACACGGGTGTCCTCTGGCATGGCTTAATAAAGCATATCCAAAGGAAAACAGATATATCTAGTGGGAAAACCATAGATAATTACACTAAAAATCTGAAAACAAGATTACATGACATCTTGTTTCATTGTATTTTGTTATGTCCAAAGGGTCTGTAATGGAATGTTAAATCTCTAAATTTACTCTAATTCAGAAACTGCTTTCAAAATTTCTCTTGGATTTATATGCATACCTCTAAGTTTCTTCAAAATGCATTTACACTTTTCTCTTCTCCTGTCTTGATCAGCAAACATTTATTCAACCATGTCTGAAACAGATCATTTGAATCACATAAAAATTGGCCTTTTGACAATGCTTGTGAGGGATGAAATCTTGTCAACCACTACTCAAGCAGCATGGGTCAATGTGGATTTCCTGGAAACAACACAGCTGAACATTGGTTTTTCAGCTATTATGGAGAAAAGTCAAGTAAACCAGTCACATGTCAGACAATCACATGGAGATCATTGTTATAAGCGGAAACATGACTAGAATTCAGAACAAATACTGCATTTGCAAGAATTGTTTTTCTACTTGTCCGACCAAAGAATTACCTAATGCACAAATAAATAAAAAATGCAAATGGTTGTATCTGTTAAAACTATGCTGTCAGGTTTAGGGGTAATTTAAGAATGCCTACAATTTTTTAAAGTCTCACAATATCAGCAGGTCATTTTTTCAATATTAAGTTATTATGATTAAAGTGGAAAATGTCTTCTATTGCCTTAAATATATATTGTTGATTAGTTTTTCTGCGCTTTAAAAATTGTTTCTTTTTATAAAGAAAAGTTCAATATATTGAAAAAGGTTGTAGATTACAATAAACCTGCCGAAGCACATGGTTGGAGGGAAGGATTACAACTACCAAGCGATAGGTGCTATCCAAGTACAAAACTATAAAAAACAGAGATATATTTCCAATTAAGAAAAATTGGAATTCACAAGCAGTTTGAAACTACCATAGGCTGATACATTATTGAAGTAATAAAGACTAAGATTCAAAAAGAATCAGAGCATACTTGCAGAGCCACATATCCTCAGCCATTGTTTCTGGTAGTGCTGCAGTCTCTCTTTGTTGTGTGAAGCTAGCAGGCATTTGACCCTCTGAGTGCCAACCCATATCACTTTGCAGTGTCTTTTATGGTGTCCACTTTAGTTGGGACTTACACGGAGATTCAGTTGATGCTGCAACCTAATTGTTCAATTGATTGCCCTCCCATCAACCCAGTAGCCATACAAACATTATTAACAGGAATTTGGAATCAAATGTTTGTTCTTCTTGGCAAGAATCGATGTGTCTTTGTCAAGATGAAAGTGTCAAGGGAAAATGTAGTATTTCTTTGGTTCCCAAGAACAAAAGAATGTACATGTGAATGCAGAGAGTGTATAGCAAATGAAAACAAATGCTGCCATGGGCAGATATAATTGTGAGTGAACCATAGTTGGGGATTCTTCTGCTCTCTTGAGAAACTATTTATTTTGAATATAACATTGGGAAATTATCAAAGGAAAAGTAACTTTAGAGAGAGTAGAAACATCAGACAATTTAAATAAAATGCAGTTGACGGCAGAAAACTCAAAGACAGCAACATACTGCAAACAGTCACTCAAAAACAGAAATATGTTAGAGAAATTGAGGCCAATATTTATTTTCAAATGTTCTCGAACTGCAAACCATTTTTGGAAAAAAATTGGGAGAAGATTAAAAAAGCTAATTGGCAAATATAAGCCATCGAATAATCTGAATTATTTTAATACAAGTGGTCAAATTATGTGATGCTTTTTAAGGATTCAGCTGCATAATTTTGGGATTCAGCTACATAATTTTGAGTCAGGCAACCGCTGCACAATTTAGGTTTGTGTGAACCACTCTCAATCTAGTTTTGAATGAACCGCTATTCAAAAAATACAGGTAGATGCAGATTGACTCAAACTATGCAGGTGAATCCAAAAACATCATCTCATAATTATCCTAGCGATTTTCTATGAGAATGATCAAAATATCAAGGCAATTGATGGATAAATTAACATAAATCAGCAAGAATTACAAAAATTGGACACTAAATTCTACAAGTTATACATAAATAAACAAGGCTTCAAACAATGGCTAAATTTAAAAAATGCATAAATGGACATGAATCCAGATGTAACATTTTTCTAGAACCAGCTAGAGTCGAACTTTGTTTATTGTTGGGGTGCTCTACCATTGAGCTACCATCCCATTTGGTGACTGGTTCATCTATGGTTCGGGTATAGCTCATTTTTCAACATCTCCCTTGTGCCACACTACAGGTGCTCATATGAGGCTCCTAAATTGGCCTCGCTCTGCTGACCCAGCCATGATAGACTTTTTTATAGACCAGTTAGGAGTTGAACCTAAGACCACCCATTTGTTGCTGGGGTGCTCTATCACTGAGTTACCAGCCCACTTGGTGACTGGTCCATCTATGGCTCGGGTATAGCTCATTTTTCAACATCCCCTCGTGCTACACTACAGGTGCTCATATGAGACTCCTAAACTGGCCTCACTCTGCTGACCTAGCCATGATAAACTTAATTCGGATGTAGCTCATTTTCCAACACAATGAACGCTAAATTAAAAATATATAAATGGATAAGCAAGGATTCCGACAATTGACCACTAAATTCTACAAACTATACATAAATGAACAAGAATTCAGACAATTGCAGTTGAATTCAATAATTTACACATAAACCAGCTAGTGTTCAAGCAATCGCCCACTAAATTCGACAAATTATACATGAATCAACAAGAAATGAAACAATCTACCTCAAAATTCTAACCAAATGCCCGACTTTTATCATTACCTTTAACCGCGGAATAAATTTAACTGCATTCGACGCTGCCCTTAATGCAATTCTAAATCTCTGCTATACGCACCAATAATGCGTCAAATCAAATTCAAATTCCTCCGCATTGACGAACACCTCGAATTCCCGTCCTAAAATCATAATCATCAATTGAGGAGGAGGAAAACGGGGCTTCAGAAGCCCACATTACGGCCAAAAAACATGCTATGAGGTAAAATTTGGCCGTAATTTGAAAGCTCCAAAGAAAACAATGGGCGAATTTTCTAAACAGATAAAGAAGGCTTCTTCCAGGGAAATTGCCGCAGAATGTTAAGGAAACCCTGCAATAACGTAATTGTCATGATCTAGATTTTAGGAAAATTAATATAGCACAGTAAATCGGCTCCTTCCTTGATCGCCGTAAAAATGAGAAAATTGGCAGTAAATTGCAAAAAACAGAGACCAGCTGTTCGCCATTGCCGAATTTCGCAGCAACGTCCGTGGACGCCAATGTTTCTTGTGATTCAATTTAGTTTGACGTGGGGCTAATTTTTTCGTCGCGGCTTTTACATTGATGGATAAGTAATAGCAAATTAATTGAATTTAAATTGTTTGGCCTGCACGGTGGTGGGTCCCACGTGGAATTCTCTAAAGTGACTGCAGCATTTAATTTTGCCATTGCTTTCGTGTAAAATATTAAAATTATTTATTACAAAATTTGTTGCATTTATTTGGAGGCAGCAATTTCAAGGCACCCGTGGAGTATATTATTATTACTATTATTAATTTTATAAGAGCTTATTAGTTTCGATTTCATTAATTACTTTTTAAGAATATTAAATTACTGTTGGCTTAGATTTTATTCGTTACTTACGTGGCATTTTGTATTTAGTAGTAGGTATGCATTGTTTATTTTAGAAAAGATTCACTTTTGAAGGGTTTTAATACTTGTGAATGTATTTGGTATTAAAAGATTCTAAAATATAATAAAGAATGTAATTAATTAAAAATAATAAAGATTCTATAATAAAGAATATTAGTAATAACATTAATTAAAAATAGTTAATTTTATAATGGTTAAATTTGTATGTTTATGTTATTTTTAAATTTTACTCTGTTTTTGTTTGGAGAAATATTTTAATATGTGTATATGCTAATAAATTACACAATTTTATGTAAAGTTGGACTGATTCATTTTACTTTTTATTTGTCATTTAGTTTCTATTTTATTCTCATACATACATTTGTTTTAGTGTGTTTATCATGTTTATCATATTTATCTATACACCTATCATATTATAGTTGTTATCAACCTTGATCCAACCATTTTGTTTACTCCAAGTGATTTTTGTAGTTGTCCACTTCGATTTTCTTCTTTTAAAATTCAAATTCAAATTTTGGACAATTAGAACCTTTTATTTTCTTGCCTAAAGCCAATGAAATACACATTTTATGAAATTTGGTGCTATATGTAGCATTTAAAGGCATTCAATGCATTCATTTACACATTTCCTAATCATTGAAGAATCCAAGCATTATCAATCACACTTAAGGAAATGTTTTAGTTTGGTGCGCTAAAAGGAATCTAGATATGCACGAGCATTCTAGGAGCATATGTATGTCTAAAGAATTCTATTTTTTTTTTATTTACACATTTTCACAAGCTGGCATAAGAGAATGTGTCCCTTAACAATACAATGACAATTGTACTAAGGTATTTATAAATATCATCAATTTTTAAATATTATAAAGGTGAAGTGAGTGAAGAGCAAGTAGGAAAACTACAAAAGAGAATCATACATCCTACAAGGTGAAGTTGGGATGCACAGAACAAGTCCATGGTCATAAATTAAACCCAAACCATTGGACTCAACCTTGGACAAAGTAGAGATTTAATGCAAAACCTAATGCAATTTTCTAACAAAGATATCACATTTATAAGGAAGAGACAAAGCACAATTCTAGAATATTCACAAAAGAGCGCTCACTCTTAGGCTATAGAGCTAAGTACTCCTATCCATTACATTTTTTTTCTATCCTACCATTCAAATTGTTGAAGCATTCAAGTCCCAACTAATATAATTAATTAATTTAGGTTAAGTATGCCTAAGTGTGCATTTTATTGGATTAGCCTAGACTAAGATTAAGGAAACTAATTTTTCCTTTATATTTTGGTGAACTCGTCAAGTCTTACATAAACTAATTTTCTTCCTAGGGCTTTTTATTGTCATTTGGGTATTCATATTTATATTTTCTTAATTCTTTTATATGACATATCCCTTTTATTTCTATGTGCTTCATTGATCTATCTATATTTTAGGTTTGTGTGTTTATTTATACTTCCTATATATCACCCACCTTACCAGTCTTACATTAGCTTTAGGGTTTACATTTTACACTTATTTCATATCTAATATATATCTTTTTTACCTAAGATTTGGGTGCTATCACAATAATGGGTTACACTTTCTGGGACATCTTGATTTTTGCTAAAATCACATTTTTTAGAAAATATAATGATTTAAGCCTTGAAATGTTTCATTTAAAAGATTTTAGTTGAAGAGGGTTTGATCAAACCCCATTGGATAGAACCCCGCTAGTTTTAAACCATACCTATAATGGAGTCTCCTCTACACCTATCAAGTCTCCTCTACACCTATCAAAATGCTAATAAAAAATTATTTTTGATTTACCTTTTGGGGGATTAAATGAATTCATTTAAAATTTATGTTTTGTAAGTATGTAGTCCTTATTATAAGCTTCCCAAAAAGTATAATTTTAAATATATTTAATTTGATTATTATATTTATTTTTTATTTCTTGTGAATGTAGTTTTTTCGCCGAAAATCAAGCTTTTTGTTCTGCACATGTGGAAAAATAGTATATTACCAAAAAAAATTTGAAAAATAGCTATGCTCTCTTGGTATTGATGTCCTTGATCCAACAACAAAAAAACTTGAATTTCGATACATACAAAAAAAATTATATGTTATATAGTAAACCTATGTGTAAATTGTAATTGGTTTGACTTCAAAACTTAAGAAAAAAATTCAATAAAACACTATGAAACCAAATGAAGGAGTTAGATATTGTAATTACAAATCTAAATTCAAAAAAAATAAAAATGTATTCTTATAGAAAAAAAGTTATGTGTTAGACAATAAGCATCACTTTTTAAAAATGTTGTTTACTGTTAACAACTAGTTATCGAATGAGATGGAAAAATAAATGCAATTTGATTCTAAAAAATAAAAAATATATTCAAAATCTATGGACAAAATGTCACAAAACACTAGTTTGCATCATTGTCAAATTCCTCATGGTTTAGCAACTATAGGTGTCTGGAAGTGAAGATTTATTTCAAAATGTTCATTTCAATGTCAAGTTTAGCCAAAAAGTGTAACCCACTATTGTGGGATCACCCATTTTCACTTTACCATTTACACTATGTCATCAAGTTACCAAATTTTCTTCTTTTGTCACTACACTATATGACAATATATCTTTTATGACTTGTGATAGTTACCTAACTACCTCATCTGTGTATGCACTTGATAGCTTTTCATTTATATCAATGGACCCTCCCTCTATGTGCTTCTCTTGATTCATCTCCATTTAGTGATGAGGGTACATGTGTCATCAAGGAAAATATTGCTATGGGATTGTTTATTTAAAATGATTGTCCTAGTGATGAACCTTATGTTGATTATTGTGCCTCTATCGTTAGTGGCATACCTATAGATTGGTACACACATTAGAGAGTAAAACATGACGTACATGAAATTTCTATTAATATAATCTATGATACATCTTATGGTGAAGGTACATTTCATGACATAGTTGCAACTTATTATATTATTTCCACATGTCATATGGCTTATGCTTTTCCATATTTTATATCTCACACTAAGCCTAATTTTATTCATACTTTTCATGCCTTAGCTACACCATTTACCCATTCTATAGTTAGGCATGCACACATGGGATATGATACATATGATCATTCTTGTAGCACCCGAACCAAATTCTCTCATTAGTATTTGGAATGTTCCTCAAAAAGCATAAGAACATTTTAAAGGGCATATTAGAATACACAATTGTATCAAATAACCTTACTCCTAATGGTTTAGCCCCAATGTTCAAACTTGTACACACCTAAAATCAAACACATCCTAATGGCACATCTAACATCACCACTTTCACCAATTTCAACACCATATTGATCTATCATAACCATACTCACATCATCTTAACACTAATTAATTTTAAAGAGTTATATTTATTTAGTTAGGTAGGACTTATCCTCTAGTGTTCCCTCCATTATCCAATTATTAATTAAATAAATTAAATATATTTAATTAAGCTAACATCTTGCATTCAATTCCCCTAATTGATTAAATAATCAAATTATTTGATTAATTATCCTAAAAGCCACAAACCCTAGTCTAATCCCCCACTAATGAGACAATCATGTCACATCCACATTTTAAAATTAAAATAAATATAAATCACCAATCTAAAATAAAGTCAACATTCAGTCCTAGCCATCAATCAACCAAAATAATCCTTGTCATCCATCTCCAATCACCTTCAATCCAAATCCAAACCAACTTTTAATATAAACCATTCATCTAATATCATTGATTCTAACCCTCGATCCACTAACCACTAGCATTTTATCTCTCCTCCCTCTCAAATTTAAATTTTATTTTATTTACAAAAAATTGTATCCATCCATCTTGAATCATTCTCAACCCTTCATCTATCATTATCAAATCTATAAATCAAACAATCCACAAGCCAAGAGGAATAAGATCATATGCAATAAGGTTATGTTACAGAATTGGGAAACCACACTCAACTTTAACCGTGAACTATCACTTAGAGCACAACACTTAGATCATCAAAAGTTTGTAAGTAAGAGGTTTGATTCTTTTTGTCAAAATTTTTAAACTTTTTGCTCTATCTAAGGTGCATGTTTGATATAAGGTAGGATTCAAATTTTAATGTGTGTTTCCTATTGTTTTACCTTATATTTAGTGTGTGCATTTTGGCATGCTCGATGGAACCCCATCCCAAGCTAATCCTTGTCCTTGCTTAGCATTTTTTAAATTATTTGTGTATATTTTTTCATGAAATTTATGTCTTTTCTACTTTAGTATATATGTTCTCTCAAATCACACATGCACTCTACCAAATAACATACATGCACTCATTTTTGGTGTATCCACACTCATAAGACCTAAAACTCTAAATCCCTACTTAGTGGTACAACCAAAGTACAAAGTGGAACAAATGCTCTATAGAGTGGCACACTTACAACTTAGAGTAGCATTTCTACACTGATTGGACTTTTTGCAACTTTCCTAGTGTAGAGGAGGAGATTCTCTACTCTCGAGTATCTAGGACAAAGAAGAGTCTACAAGAAGCAAATGGTCCTCAACTGCCTCAAAGGCTAAGCTTAGGTGACAAGAGATGACAAAGGGGATTTTTCTATAATGTTTTATGTTTTAGGGTTGGTTTTGGGAAAATGACTTCAAAAATTGAAAGAGTAAGCCTCAAAGGTTTTGAGAGCAAGCTGACTAGCTCTCAGCCAAAGGACAACATCACGACGCACAAACATCCCTATGGTGTGTTGTGGTATCGTACACCAAAAATAGAGCAAGCCTATTGAAACACACAAAGCCTACTAACAACTCAAGAACTAAAATTTAATTGTTTAACTAAGTTAACAAAATGCTAGAAATTACATAAAGTACAACAACAAGAATACTAAACATATAAGTAATCAAACTAATGAAATGAAATGACAAAAGATAATTGGTAGAAACAAACTTATGGGCGGTCTAACACTATGTAGCCTCCCATAAAGCTCCCCATGAACAACCTACACACATAGAGACAATGAGAATTGTTGGGGCTATTTTGGGGCTTGCCCTATTCAAACCGCTATTTTGGTGTTTCCAAGGTCTCCACAGACAGCCAAGAAGACAAGAGATAAAGAAATAGATAATAGACAAGAAATAGTGATGGGATAAAGAAAGTAGACATGTTAGATATCAATATGCTACTAAAAAAATATGATAATGATAATGAAAGAGTGTTTAACCCCCCTTCAACAAGCTTGTAAAGCCAAAAGAGAGTGCAACACTTGAGAGAGCCAAGACAAAGATGTAGGAGCCAAGAACATACAAGATGCTTGAGAAAAATGGTGCAAAAGTGCTTGAGAGAATGAGAGAATGAGAGATAGAATTGCAAGAATGAGTGGATAAAGTGAATAGAATGAATGAGAGGGAAGAATGAGAGTTTGAATGAAGAAATGCATACAAAAGGGTCATTTTTTAGGTGCGTCTACAACCATAGAGGCATTACACTTTGTAGGAAAGTGGAAGTGTAACGTCCCAATGGCCATAAGATCAAGAATCTTGTCAAGATGTTTGTGAGATGTGCAAACGTCTACACATCACAAAAGCATTCCTGAAAAAAATTCCTTCAAAGACCAAAAGCAATGGGGTCAAGTACAAAATTGGAGGTGAGGAAAATGGGAGATTTTTATTATTGTCTTTATTAGGCTAAAGTGACCTAGTTATGTAATGTGAAATTGCACTAGGGGTACAATTTTATGACATTACATTTTTTCCCCACTTTAGTGAGCATATGTATCTTAAACATGTGTGAGATAAAGTAGAAAGAGGCTAAAGAGATATACCTAGGATGAAGAGGATGAAAATATTCAATTAAGTATATGTGATGTAGAGAAGTTGAGCTAGGATACAAAGAGGATGCAAGTCTTTCATCATGTACAAAGATGACTACAATATCACCACAAGCATGTTAATTGCAGACAAACATGTTAGGAAAAAAAGTTATAAATAGACATGATAAAATTTCATAGACATGACATGACATAATTTGATCAAATAAAAGATGGTGTTGATAGGTATGGCTAGCAAGGCTAGAGACCATATGAAAAGTAGTAATCATGTGACTGTTGTAAACTAAATTGTAGGACAGTCACCGAAAAGATAATATAATTCTAGTCAAGTTTCCCCCAAGCTAGATGATGAGACATAAGACATCATGATATATTTTTAAAATCTTTTTCAAACTTTTTGAAAATTAAGCAGATATGATAGCACTCCTTAGAATGATCTATGCTACGCAAAGGAGCACATGTCATTCTAAGAAGAATAGAAAGACAAAGAGATGTGGCACAAAATACATAGCGAGATGTATTTGTGGAATGTTTTCACATGAGGGACAACACGTAGAATCCACAACATCATGAAACAACAAAGACAAATAAATCAAGATTACATGGGGATCTTATTATATTTAGGGTCAGAACTTCTCATAGATATAGATAAATAAATATAGTATAATATGTATGAACTGTCATCACCCTCCAAATAGATCATAATGGGAGGGAGAGCACATGAAGACAAAAATAAAATAAAAATTAGGTCAACATGGAAGAGGCCTAAATGCCCCAATTCTTTGCATCGTTCTTGATGTGAAAAAGCAAATATTACGACAAATAGAAGAATGGTGATACAAATAGAAGAAGTGTACAATAGATTTTATCTCTTATATCCAAGCACCTACAAGGGTAGTAAGGGTCCTCTAGGAGAGAGCACAAAAATGAATAAACAAGCATGAGGGAACACAAAAAAAACACAAAACTAATCTAAAGATAAAGAAAAGTAGTCACTCTAGTCCAAAATCATCCTGCTCCCAGTATAGATCATCCTAAGGGGAGGGAAGGTGAGCCTATAGGGGGGAATAGTAAGAGTGGTTCCAATAAAATTTCCTATAACAAGAGCCAAGTAAGAATCCCCCTTAAGGTCTTCCTCATCAAGCTCATGCGAGACTATTGTCATCGATCTAGCAAAGATCAATGGCAAAGTCAAAATGTCCTCCAACGAGTTGAACATGCACTTCTCTAAACTGACATGATGTCACTGAAAAGGAGAAGGATGAGAAAGTTGAGAGTCACCATTGACCTTAGGAAGAGGGGTAGTGACAAACTCTTGCAAAGGAGGCATTGTTTCTACCATAAAGATGGTACAAGCCAAGGTGGAACAAGACTAAAAAGACAGACAAGACTTTTTCTGACCATCACACTTGAAACAAGGTTGCTCTCTAACTTATGATTTAGAGGAGGATGTGGGATCCTCACAAAAAAAGTGGGAGAGGGAGAAGGATAAAAATTTATTGAGGACACAACCTTTGTAAAAGGCATGTTAATGGGCTAGGCAAAAGGAGGAAGATCAAGAAGAGAGGTGATTGGAGGTGGCTCCATAGAAGGAGCTCAATGAACACTTGCACCCTCTTGGGGTGAGGTTCATTAGGATCTACTAACGGAGCTGGAAGCAACATGGAGGCGATGGGAACTAAAGCAGAAAGAGAAGCAAAGACAAGCGCAAGAGCATAAATGAAAGCAACAAGAGAAGTAGAAGCATAAAGAGGAAGCTCACCCTTGATCTTCTGTGAATATTTACTCCTTAGCCAAGACATGTTGATGGTGCTTACACTCATGCACAAGCCAATTATGATGGTGATGGGAATTAGGAGGTGTAGCCTAAGAAGACTCTATGGGCTCCTAGCCCATTGGATGAGAAGCTTGCACAACCATTATCGACGAAAGGGTAGATTCCTAAGGAGGAATAGGAGGAGGCACAGAGACAGGAATCTAGATGGCGGGCCCCTTTCTTTTGTTTTCCCTAGGGGTAGGTGGAGGAATAGGGGGAGGCCTAAGAGGCTGAGACATAGGAATAACTCCACAAGAATGCTTTTCCTTATCACAAAGGGTGGGTTGGGGGACTATGGGCAGAACTGAGAGTTGGAAGACCTGAGGCTTCAACTTCCACAACACAAGTTCCTTTCCCTTTCTTATGCCAGGCACAGTAGAAGGAATAAAGGACACCACTAGAGGTTAGGAAGTAGCAGTGGAAGAATCAAAAGGCATAGGGGCAAGAGCTTGCTTGTACTTAGCCTTTGGAGGGCCAGAAGATGAAGCATGTTGTTGTGCATACAAAATGGCCTTCAAAGAAATGGCACAAGCATAAGGTAGGAAATCAATTTTAGGCATGAAGCCCCCAATTTTATACCTAAAGTAAGCCTTATAGAACAAGTCTCCTCTAGGTGGAAAAGGTCCAACTAGAGTGGGCCAAAAGTGATCAAGGGAGAAGCCCCCAGGTGATGCTAGTGGTTTATATCCAGTGTCCTGGATAGCAGTGCCCTCATGAAGGAACTTCAAGAATTTGTGGATAATGGAGGCAATCACATTCAAAGAGACTAATCATAGGATTCCTAGTCTGACTTTGAAGAGGTCTGACTCTAGTATCATGGCAAATGGAACTTCCAGAGTTTTAGGTCCAACTACGACTCACAGAGAAATGGAACCAATGGGAAAAATAGGAAGTCCATCATGTGTGTGGAGTGTGGTTTGTGACTCCTCGTACTTCCCCTTATGTAAATTCTTTATGAAAAGAGTCTCCTCTATGATAATATTGACCCAACTCTTGGGGTCAACCACATGGCTTGGAGGAGGAACACAAGTAAATAAAACCACCTTACATACTTAGATGGATTTAAATCGAGAGAAGAAGCAGGGGCTACAAGATTGGTAGAATGGGATGGAAAGGGACCTGTGTAAATCTATAGCTAACTATTAGGTTTCACTATAGATTTATTAGAGTTTTGCTTTTTACCAACAAGTTGGATGGTACCATTGTCGATGTGGTCTTGTATAACATGATGAGGACACACACATCACTTGGTATCATGACTGATACTTGATGGCATTGGAAAAAAAATTGTGCATCATACCATTGAGCATAAGGCTCAGGAAGTAGTCTAATCTCTGTGAGAGAAATTACACCATCTTTTAACAAATTTTGCAATACATTTGTATAAGATTTAAATAAATTTGTAAAAAATCTATTTTGATTTGTAGAGCTTTTATCAATAGGAACAAACACCATGTTCATTACCACTCTATTTTTCCTAGACTCTCTAGAGATAGGCATGGCCAACCACCCATCTAGATGGGAGGAAAAGGAAGAATTGGTGTACTTAGCAATCATCTGCTGGTACTCATGCAACACAACACATAGATGAGTGAAAGAGGGACATGTCATCTGAAAAAAAAAATCTTGCAATACTAGGATCAAGTTCCCAACGAACACTTGATGTACATCAAAATCTAGCAAGACATAGGAGATTTCATAAAAGAGGGCTTGGTAACGGGCGATGAAATTAGTCACTTTCTCATGCACATCCTACTTACACTAGATGAGATCGGTAAAAGTGACCTTCGATTCAATATTAGCCTAGAATTACTATAATAACTAATTCACAAGCTAGTCAAAAGACAAAATAGAATTATAAAGGAGAGACAAATACCATTCCAAGGCAGTGTCCTTGAGAGAATGGGGGAATAGTTTTTCCAACAGAGCATCATGGTGGAAGAAATTGGTACATATGGCATTGAAAGACAAGACATGCATATGCAGATCTCCTCTGCCACTGTACTTTTCAAACTTAGGAATATCCATCCCTTGAGGAACGGGGGCATTCAAGATAGAAGAAGATAAGGAGTTACGATGATAATAAGGCTAGAACATAGGTTGAGAAGTAGAATTGGTCAAATTCACCAATTCTATAGAGAAGAGTCTATAGAGAGCAAATGGTCCTCAACTACCTCAAAGGCTAAGCTCAAGGGACAAGAGACGAAAAAGGGGAGTTTTCTACAATGTTTTATGTTTTAGGACTGATGTTGGGAAAAGAACTTCAAAATTTGAAAGAGCAGGCCTTAGAGGTCTCCAAAGCAAGCTAACTAGCTCTTGGCTAGAGGATGACAATGCGACGTGTAGACGTCCCCATGACATGTTGTGGTATCATATGGACTGAAAACTGAGCAAGCCTACTAAAACACACATAGCCTATTGACAACTCAAGAACTAAAATATGACTATTTAACTAAGCGAACAGAATGCTACAAATGACAAAAAGTACAAAAAGAAGAATACTAAACATGCAAGTAATCAAACTAATGAAATGAAATGATAAAAGATCAAGGATAGAAACAAGCTCACGAGAGGTCCAATGCTATGTAGCCTCTCACAAATCTCCACATGAACAACCTACACACATAGAGACAATGAAAATTATTGGGGCTATTTTGGGGCTTGCCTTAGTCAAATCCCTGTTTTGGTGTTTCCACCTCTATGAACAACCAAGAAGACAAAGAGATAAAGAAAAAGATAATAGACAAGAAAGAGTGACGAGATAAAGAAATTAGACACATTAGATATCAATATGCTACTAAACAAATATGATAATGTCAATGAAGGAGTGTTTACCCTCCCTTTAATGAGCTTGTAAAGCCAAAATAGAGTGCGTAACTTAAGAGACCTGAGACGAATATGTAGGAGCCAAGAACATGCAAGAAGCTTGAGAAAAATTATGTAGAAGAGCTCGAGAGAATTAGAATGCAAGAAGGAGAATTAGAGAATGAGAGATTGATAGATAGAATTGCAAGAGTGAGTGAATAGAGTGAATAAAATGAATGAGAGGGAATATAATTACAAAATGATAAGCATACAAGATGATCGAAAGAGAAGATATAATTATGAGGCAAGGAGCAATACCACTCCAAAGCAATAGCCTTCAGTGAATGTGAGAATAGTTTTGCTAGAAGTGCATCATGGTGAAAGAAACCTGTACACATGGTATTAAAGGATGAGACGTGAGTTTGCGAGTCCCCATGATCACTATACTTTTTGAACTTTGGAATTTCCACCCCTTGTGAGATGTGAGTGTTTTAGAATAGTAATGGATAAAGGATTGCAATGAAAAAAAGGTTAGAACATCAGCTAAGAGGATGAGCTAGCTAGATTCATCAATTGACTCTACATCTGTCACATGTTTTGTAGAAGAGTATTAAGGGTGGGGTTAGTAGACAAAGTATGACTAACGAACCCACTAGTAGAACCACCAACACCAGCACTAGTAGAGCCACTGGCACCAACACTGATAAAATCACTAGTTCACTAAAGGTAGGTACATTCTAAGCTTCTAATGTAGAAGCATTAAAGCTTAGAGGAACGCGATTTATATTAATTGTAGGAAATTGCTTGGGTGCAGAGGTGATAGCAAAATTAGTAGAGGGAGGTAGTTTCATTCATACAAATAGACACTCTAGACATTAGGATATTCAATTGTTGGCCAACAATCTCTGTTCTGACATCTTGGGTATTACCCAAGACAAAGGTGCAGGATGGGACATGAGTCTCTACAATATTTTCTATGATACAAAGGAGATCTAATCCCTTTGATCTTTAATCAACAACTTCCTTATGTTTTCAACAATAGGAGCTACTTAAGCATAGGTATCATCTCTTTCCAAAAATCCCATGAGCTCTTCAAGCCTTAGTTCCAAGGAGTGAACTTTCTCTATAGGGATCCTGAAAGTAGCTTCATCCTCCAAGGACAAGGAAGAGTTCAAGGGTGAGGCAGGAGGGGTAGGAATGTAAGGCCTTTCTAATTCTCAGTCAACTTGGCTTTAGACACACAATTCAAAGGAGGGGTTCCTAGCTAAATAGTTCACCAAACTCTTGCAAAGGTTTCATTTAATTATCAACTAGGTCTTTGTAAGCTTTTGATGATGTTGGCATTGTATGTGCATTCATGGACTCTACATAGCCTATATCAGCAAGTATAAGTGGTTTACACATGTATAGGAAAATAGTAAAGGCTAGAAAAGGAAATAAAATATTAACTTACAAAATAAGCGAAATAACTTAATCTGCTACTTATGCTACAAGTACCTTCAACTTAATATTATATACTTAACTTCTCTAGAGAACAACTTAAGGAAATATTATAGATCATAATTCAAGATACAAGATATCATTCATGTTCATGTAATTAAGAGTTTACTTGAAATGAATGAAACAATATAATCATCTAATATAATGACAAAAATCAAGGTGGGTGAATAATACTGACGAGTCTAGTTTATAGTTCAATTTTGATAGAGTTTATTATCCATTTGATGTTGTTGTCATAGACCTTGATACTTGGATGTTGATTTTTTTATGATATTTCCTCAAAACCATATACATTGGGGATAAGTTATTTTTGTAACCTTTAAATGACATTGACATGCTATATGAACTATCTATGTTAATTTTACATATGGATTAATGAATGTTACTTTGAAATAGTTACAAATATGCAATTGTTGTGCATACTAATATTGTTATGTACATATAATTAGAGCCTACAAAATTGAGGAAGATTCTGCGAGCTGGTCGTTTTCCATAAAGGTCAACAAGGTGACCTTTCAAAGGTCAATGGAGGAAAGACTCTCAATGGAGGGAGATTCCTATTTTAAATCGAAGAATTATAACTACCTTATAAATGATCTTAATAGTTTGTTGAGTGAATATAGGAGTTACTATTGTGCTAGATCTGTGTTAAGGAAAACATGCTTGACTAGATTCCATGCATGCATAACCTCCTCTCCACTTTTTATGCTTTCCCTAAAGTGGTGTCCTCCTAATCTATTGGAGTTGACCACCTTGCTAGGTAGATTAGTTAGTAGTTTTTATTCATATAAATAAGACTTGAATGCTCCTTCTTAGGAGGTTGATTAATCTGATGATGTACTCACATTCTTAGTTTTTCAGTAATATACTTATGTTGCTCGATTGTACTCATGCTTTCCAATGAATAAAATGAAGTTATAAGTTCGTGCATCCAAGTTTACATTTGTCTTAAGGGATACTCATCCAAGGGGGCCCACTTGGTGAGAATTCCATCCTTTAGTTTAGTTAGTACTTTCTGTTCAACAGTTAATTAAGAATCTGGCACTGTCTGCTCCTGCAACCACTAGAATTCCATTATGTGATTGTTCCTGCAGCCAAAGTAGACAAAGTAGTTTCCTATCTGTTTGCTCAGATTTTTATTTTTGTCATGCATTTTAACTTAGTATAGTTATTAGTTGATGCTCAACACTTACATTATTTCTTTCCAAGCAATTTACTTTTAACATTATGTCTTTCTTAGTTGTAGGATGAATATGGCTACTTTGGATTCCTAGTGCACATACTATGCTGACCCATTTCAAGTTTATGTCCTTGGGCTAACAAGTTAAATGCACCTTCATGATGATTGAGATAGCTATTCAGATTAGATGTCCAATCTCTGAATCACAGTTGTAAGGGCTTAGTTGTATTGTAGGAGGCCAACATTTTTGGTATCATTGTCGGGGATGGTGTCAAACTAGGGAGTTCTTTGGATTCATTGATAGTTTTTTTTCTTGCTGTAGTATTTTTGAAAGTTCACTCTTAGTATACCCCTCATTTAGGAAAGTAATGATCCACTATTCTTTTTCCAATTCTTTGTGTGAGCTAGCTGATATTGAGTTGATACCATATGCATAGAGGAAGGAGGAGAGATGCTCATGGGAGATTCCTTCCTAATAACCCTGATCCATTCCAGCTAGTTGAACATCATAATTTTCCAAGAGATGAAGAAGAAAAAGAGCCACACCCCTTTGCTAATGCATTTCCTAATCTAACTAGTTCTAAAATTTCCTCTGAAGAACAACATCAAATTGAGAATCCCTTTGCTTTGGAACTCCATCAGGTAGGCATGGGTAATGCAAATAGAAACATACCTAACCAACTAGATTTTCCTTTCCCCATTGCTCATCATAATGAAGTTGACAACCTCAAGAATATACCTGCTTCAGTCCTTCCTAAGTTCTATGGACTTGTCATACAAGATCCTGATACTTTCTTGTTTGATTTTGATATACTCTGTAGGAGTTATGACTATACCACTTATGCCCATAGGCTCAAGCTATTCCCTACCACCTTGAAAGAAGTTGCATTAATATGGTTTATGAGCCTAGGAAAAAATACTATGGAGACTTGGGAGGACATGAAGACGAAGTTCCTTGAGAAGTACAAGGAATATTATAGGGGCAGCGATATGATGGGAGATGAAATTTTTAGGATGCAGAAAAAGGAAGATGAGAGCCTGGAGGATTACATTTCAAGGTTTTTGTTCTACCTCTAGAAATCCCCACACCATACACTCAATTAAGAATCACAAAAGATGCTTTTCCTAAGAGGAATTAATGGTAGCTGCATTGATGCCTTGGACCTAATGGGAGGAGGAGATATCACCCAAGTTCCTTAGGAGGATATCAAGAAGATATGTCAGAACTATTCTAGGGTAGCTTCAAAGAAAGGGAGAGCTTACCAATCCTCTATGGGTAAGTCATCTACTAGTGGAGTTTCAAGAATGGAGATTACTCACTTGCTGGCATACTTCAAGCAAGATATCATAAAAAATCTGGCTACTTAGCTAGATACACTTCAGGCAAAGAAGAAACAAGAGGAGGCAAAGGAAATGTTGGTAGAATATTGCCCTCATTGCATACAAAAGAAGGACTGCAAATGCAAGATGGTAGCTAATATTGATAGTAAGAAGATTCCACCTAAGTTCAAGAAAATCCAGGGTGAAGATGAACAAGTCTACTACATTGCACAAATGAGGCCATGGGCTCCAAGACAAGGTATGCTACTAGATCCACTATCTTTTGTTGAGCCATATTTCAATTCTTATTCATCTAGTAACCAATGGCAACCCCCATAGCCATCAAACTATAGAGGATATCCACCATGACCTTGGAATAACCCTTCAAATTCCTGGCCCAATCACCAAAAATATCCACCCAAATGGAAACAACCTTAGGGGAATTGGCAACAATTTCAAGGAAATTGGCAACCACCTCTAGGAAACTGGCAACAAACATCTCAATGGAGGGGAGGAAAACAATGGCCAAACCAAACTACTAGTTACATGTAGCCACCTTCTCAGCCCCAACAACCTGCTATAATGCCTCCCCCCTACTAGTTCAAGTTCAAATACACCTAAACCTACTCAGCTACCAGCTCAGCTTACACTTAACCCAAATAACAAACCACAACATCAACCAGTCTACTCTGCTAATCCAAATCAATTCCCTATGTATGTTGTGAGTGTAAGTGACATCCACTTGTGTTCAAGAACTATGTTTCCAACTCCTTCCACACTCATTATCACTGAGCTTCCTATGGAAGAAGAGGAG
Organism: Sequoia sempervirens; assembly: GCA_007258455.2. Taxonomy (NCBI): domain Eukaryota; kingdom Viridiplantae; phylum Streptophyta; class Pinopsida; order Cupressales; family Cupressaceae; genus Sequoia; species Sequoia sempervirens. Next base: position 312,049 of record VDFB02049454.1, on the reverse strand, counting down.
CCGTTGAATTTCCCCATTCAGCCAAGTGTACCTAAAAATATTGAACCAGTCCCAGTTAGGAAAACTGAACAAGAACCACCATTTCCTTAGAGGTTGGAAATTTCTAAACAAAAGGAAGAGAAGGAGGAACCAACCTTTGACATTCTAGATCAGTTAAAGCATATATGTGTCAAGATACCCTTATTTTAGGCCATAAAATATGTTCCTATGTATGGAAAAGCAATTAAGGAAGCATGCCTTGAGAAGCCAAGTAGGAAGAAGAAAGACCCCACTACGGTTCATGTGGTGGGACAACTGGATGACATCATGCTTGGGAAAGTGATTGTTCCCAAATATAATGACCTAGAGAGTCCTATGGTAGGAGTTGTTATAAATGGGATCCAAATAAAGAATGCTCTGATTGATTTGGGAGTAGCAATAAATGTAATGACCAAGGATATCCTAGAACAACTAAATGTTGCAAGCATGAGACCCACTCCTACTATCTTGCAACTTGTTGATAGTTCCACTGTTAAACTTGATGGTATAGTAGAGGATCTTGTGGTAACTCTAGACTCTTGGGAGTATCCAACACATTTCATGATTCTTTCTCCTAAAGCTACACTAGGCGAGTACCCCATTATTCTAGGAAGGCCATGGTTAGCAACAACAGATGCCTATATTGGATGCCAGATAGGAGACATGACCATTTCTAATGGAAAGAGCACAAAAAATCTTATTCTCTATCCTCCTGCTTAGCCATCCCATGATATGGATAACCCCATATGGCCATATGTTGGTGAAGAGGCCAAGGAAATCAATTATGTGGTACAACTTATGATGTTAGGTAGGAGTTCTCTCATGTAGCTTTAGGATGAAGATGAAGTATTTTCTAACATAATTCAGAACCATTGTGAGGTGCAAGAAGACTCATCCTCTCATGCAACTGATTTTGTTGATCCGGAAAAGACACTTTTGCCCGCTCTTCTTGTAGCCGAACTCCCTACATCAACAAGTATGTCTCATACATTGTTTCCATATGAACTCAAGGTACCAAGCATTGATGAAGCAACTAGGATAGAGTTAACTACACAAGTGTAAGTGTCAGAAGGAAAATATCTAAATATTAATAGAAAATTGAGTGAAGAACAACAATTGTCATTGACAAACTTACTGAGGACCCACCAGCATGCATTTGCGTGGGACTATCATGATATGAAGGGATTGGATCCTAAACTTTGCACTCATATGATATACATAAGAGATGATTGTACACCAGTGAGATAGCCACAAATAAGAATTAACCCTACATTGAGAGAAATTGTAAAAGCGAAACTAAAAAAATTGCTAGATGCAGGATTTATCTACCCCATTTCAGATAGCCAGTGGGTGTCTATTGGTGATTGTTCCCAAAAAGGGAGGGAAGTGGTGAGTTTGTGTTGATTACAGGGAACTCAATGCTTCCACCAAAAAGGACCATTTTCCCCTACCTTTCATAGATCAAGTTCTAAATTCACTTGTAGGAAAGCAATACTTTTCTTTTCTAGATGGATTTAGTGGCTATAACCAGATCCAAATTGCACCTAAGGACCAGGAGAAGACCACCTTTACCTATCTATGGGGAGCTTATGCCTACTCAGTACATCCATTTGGCTTATGCAATGCATCTACAAATTTTCAGAGGGTAGTCATTAGCATATTTTTAGATATCTCACATGATTGCATTGAGATTTATATGGATGACTTTACTACCTATGGTGTTGATTTTAATGAAGCATTAGAAAATATCAGGAGATTCCTACAGATATGTGAAGACCACAATCTATCTTTGAATAGTGAAAAGTGCTTCATGATGATGCAGGAAGGTGTGGTTTTTGGCCACTACATCTCTCACAAAAGAATTCAAGTAGATCATGCCAAGATTGAGGTAATCACCAACTTGTCTATACCTGCAAAGAAAAAATATGTTAGGAGTTTCTTGGGACATGTAGGTTACTATAGGAATTTCATCAAAGACTTTAGCAAAATGGCAACACCATTGTACACTCTCCTAACTAAAGATGTTGAATTCTAATGGACAAAAGACTGTGACAAGGCATTTTCTGACTTGAAAGTAGCATTAACTCATGCTCCTATACTCAAAGGTCCTAATTGGGAGCTTCCTTTTCACATTCATATAGATGCATCAAACTATGCTATAGGAGTAGTCTTAGGACAGAAAGAAGGAGCTATTGAGAATGCTATTTATTTTGTCAGCAAAAATTTGCAAGGAGCTAAATTCAACTATACAGTGACAAAAAAAGAAATGTTGGCAGTGGTCTATGCCCTTAACAAATTCAGGCACTACATAATAGGCTATCAAATATTTGTGCACGCAGACCATGCAACCAATAGGTACCTCATGAATAAACCCCTAATATCAGGTAGGCTAGCAAGATGGTTATTGTTGATGTAGGAGTTTAACATAACCATTGTTGATAAACCATGGAAGGCCAATGTTGTTGCAGACTTTCTTTCAAGGATGACTACATCAGAGGACAATCAAGTCATTGATGACTCTTTCCCTAATGAACACTTATTTTCCATTAGTGTGCATACACCCTAGTATGCTAACATAGCTAATTATTTGGTCACAGGGAGAGTTCCTCCTCATTTCTCTCCAAAAGAGAGAAGGGTGCTAATTGAAAAATATTTTCCTTTTTCATGGATTGTTGGATGTCTATTATACATTGGACCAGACCATGTCACGAGGAGATGTGTGAGGGAAGATGAGACATGATATTCTGCATGTGTCACAATGAACCTTGTGGAGGGAATTTTGTAGCCAAGAGGACAACAATGAATATTTTGAACACAGGTTATTACTGGCCCACAATCCACAAGGATGTAGGGAAATGTACAAGGAAGTGTGATAGATGCTAGAGGATGGGCCAACCAACCAAATTTGATGAGATGCCCCTTTACCCCCAGGTAGTAATCACTCCATTTGACAAATGGGGATTGGATTTTGTAGGACCCATTGATCTTCCATCAAATGGTAAATCCTATATCTTAGTATGCACTAATTACATAACCAAGTGGGTAGAAGTTAAGGCCATGAAATATACAAGAGATAATAAGGTTGCAAATTTCTTTGAGGAAATTTTTACATGGTATGGGGTTCTAAGAGAGATAGTGATTGATCAAGGGGCTCAATTCACCTCAAACCTTGTTACAACAATATTCAATGAGTACAACATAAGGCATAGGAAGTCTACTCCTTATCACCCTTATGCCAATGGCCAAGTTGAGGTGACTAACAGGGAAATTAAAGCCATTCTGACCAAAAAAGTGGTTATCCATAGGAAGGATTGGGAAAATAGGTTGCCAAAAGTTGTTTGGGCTTATAGGACCATTTGGAAAACAACCACAGGCTTCACTCCTTTTGAGTTGCTGTATGGAAAGACAACTAGGATGCCCATTGAATTTGAGCATAAGACTCTTAGGACTGCATTAGACTTAGGGATGGATATCTCTAAGGCACAAAAGGATAGAATTATGCAAATAAACGCTTTGGATGAGATGAGGAAGAAAACCTTGCATCACATAGAGGTAGTGAAAAATCAAAGGATATAGTGGCATGGAAAATTCATAAAGGACAAGAAATTCCAGGTAGGTAACCGGGCACTTCTCTACGACTCAAGGTATCAGGATAATGCATGAAAATTGCAAACGAGGTGACTAGGACCATATGAGGTTGTTGAAGTCTTCCCCAGTGGTGTTGTTCAACTCACTACCATTGACCCTGTGAGATTTAAGCTACTTTTCAACATTCATCACCTCAGGTTGTATCACAAGCCAATTTCCAAGGAGGAATTCCTGCAACAATTCACTCAGCATGCAACACCCAAACTTCTTGTAGTTGAAGGAAGCAAACCTAGTGTGCCTCCTTCTAGCTAACTTAGGTACGCAACTTATCATAATAAAGACTTCCACTTTTGTGGGAGTTCACTTCTTCATTCATCCACCCATCCATCCATCCATCTCCACCTTTCTCTCTTCCATCACATTGCCATAAATTCACTTCATTCCAACATCATTTCACTTCATTCTATTTCCACTTTAATTAATTGCTCAACTGAATTCTTAAAAGGTGACCGATACTTTCTCCATAATATTTGCAACATATCTTACAAGAATTCAAGTACATGCACAACAATTTGTTACATCTTAATTATCTTTTAGTACATTCATTCAATTACTGTACATTAATATAAATGTTCTCCATAGCATGTAATTATTCCTTGCCCCTGTAAAATCATCATTACTATATCGCATGTGAGGACACATGCTCAAATTTAGGTTGGGGGGGAAGTATGAATACCATGTCCACGTGTCCGTCCATGTTGGTCCATGTCAACAAATTTAAATTGAGCCAATCGGAATCCCGAGTGAGATGACAACTTGCATTGACACCACACTGCCACCATTTTTTTTATTGTATCCTTCATTGATTAATGTTTACTGCCTTTATTGCTTCTGTCATAATCCTAAGCCGCCAAAAAGGTAAAATTTAGGCAACATTGGTGTTGAGAATTTAGCAATTTTGCAGGAAGGAGAAATTTGGATTTTAGACAAAGATTGCAGGAAGGGAAACTTTGTAGAGTGCTTGTTTAATTGTAGACATCTAGAACAATGGGAGGTGGGTTAATTAGAAATGAACCCATAGTTTATGATGTATTACTGTAGGATGCACCTTGCCAAGTCGAGTTCAAAAACTGCGGATGGTTAGATTATTTCCTGAAGCTGAATGGTTATAATGAAGACGCTGCATTGGAATTTTCCTAAATATTGTTTGAAGGAAAGGCCATGGTAAAAGGGTTGGAAGTAATAGCTACTGAAGTGAGGATTGAAAAAGTTATAGGGTTGCCTACTAACAGTGAACATTACCCTACTACTAGAGATGCCAAGTCAGCTAGGGATGAATTTACAAAACACAGTGACACTCCATTGAATGTGGACAAGCAAGGTGTGAAGAGAACCTCTCTACCTGAGCCATGGAAGCAAGTAGTTGTTTACATTGTGAAGTACCTTACTTGTGAAGGTCATTAGTTGAACCTACATTCTGTGCACTTCAAACTCCTGAATCATATGAAGCATGGTAGAAGAATGAATGTGCCAAATGTGTTATATCACCTTCTTTCAATCATGGTGGCCGAGACCCAAAAAGGTAGGGATAAATCTGTTTCCCACCATTGTCTGATCAAATTATTAGTAGATAAGTCTTTGCATGATGTGTTTGATATAACTTGGGAAGAATTCTTAAATATTGATCAATTTAGACCAGAGCATTTGCGACCTAGGGTTTTTCCTGAACCTCGTAGGGCTAGGAGGAGAGTGAGTTTTGTTGAGGCCACTCTTGAAACCTCAACTTCGGGTGCATACCCTAATGTAAACCTTCCTGCAGCTAAACAAACCATAGAGATTAGTTCTTCTGAGACAACATTCAAATAAAGAAATTTCATCTTTAGATTCTGATGATGTTGTCCCTCTTGGCATCCTAATTTGAATTAGGGCACAAAAGAAAGAAGCAGAAATAAGGAAGTAAAAGCTAAAAAGAAAATGACAAGAAAAGAAGCATCAAGCTCTAAGAAATGAAAGGCTGACACTATTCTTTTTGTAGCCAAAGAGAAACATGAGAGCCCTCCTAGAAAAATAAGACTAGCTAGACCAGCCACTGGTATGTCTCTGTAAGGAAGCCCTAGGAATAGAGAAACACCATGGGAGGACACAGAAGCCCCAATGGGGTAGGTGAACATTGAGGAAAAGGACATTTTTGAGGAGTAGACACATATAAGGTTGGTAGAGCTTGCTACCATCACAAAACAGGTTAAAAGTTAAGAGTATGAGGAGAATTGGGAGCTCTTACAGTAAGAGCAAGAGCAAGAGTTCCTATAGCAAGAGCAAGATCTAGAGCAAGAGCCCCTACAACCAGAACTTGGAGAACAATTAGTACCCCTATAGCTAGAATTGGTTGAACAATCAGAATCAACTGGGGCCACATGAAGAGCAGGCATCAGTGCCATGAATTTTTTTGGTAGGAATACATAAGGCCTCTAATTTTTCAATGCACATGGTAGCAATGAACTTATGGAATGAGATGCAAAGGAGGGAAGAGGAATGGAAAGAGGAGAAACATAGGCTAAAGAAGGAAATTAAAAAGAGAGATGAAGAGATTGAAGATAAGAATGCAAAAATTGTTGCTTTAAAGGAAAAGGTGGACAATATAGTAGCCTTAGTACCTCAGATACTAGAGTGCAAGACTCCTCCAAGGGTCTATGCTTGTATTTGAAGGAGAAGAATCTTTCTTTTAAACTAGCAAGGATTGTTTCAGGTTTGAATCCTTCCATTGAGACTCCTCTTGAATTTTTCCAAGCTTATCAGATTGCTCCTCCTGAAATGAAAAATTTGTTGTGTGAATTCTATTTGCATAATTATGTTGTGTCCAAAGATCATGATTGGAATCCATTGTTGTATGTTTGAGATCCCCAATTAAGAGCATTCATGTCTTGGATACAAAATGAAATTAGTTGGGGACAACAGTTCAAGAATTATAGGCAAATAGAATCCAACACTCCCCTATCCATTAGGGCTGAATCTAGAAATCCGGGAGACATTTTTAGGGAATGACACAAATTCCTATACCGACCAAGCTATAGCAGTAGGATCCTGCCTGAGAGAGAAGCAATTTACAAAGAATACGAGAAGGTAGAAAAAACCACAGGGGAATCTGTAATGGGATATCTAGCACATAGTGGAACAATCTGACTGGTGAGTTAAAACAAGTTGACTCTCACTCTCTGCAGAACTATTCTGTAGCATGCAAAAGAGGTGATAGATATATACAGATTGGAAGGCTGAAGGGACAATTTTGGCTTCCATTAGCTTTTCAGCCATATATCCTATTATGGTCTATGCCAAATTTTAGGTATTACCAATATGATATAGTTGTAGAGAGGAAAAGATGGAACGAGCTAGACAACAAGCAGGGGTTCTATTGGGACCCTCATTCATACACTGGAAATAATTGATGTAGGACAACTGGTAGTTGCAAATTTTAGGGCATTAACTAAGCAAAATAATATCCCTTCCTCTGCTAGAGGACCAACAAAACCTTAGGTTGGGGGGAGTGATGAGTCCAGTTTATGGTTCAATTTTGATAGAATTTATTATCCATTTGTTGTTGTTGTCATAGACCTTGATACTTGGATGTTGATTTTTTTATGATATTTACTCAAAACCATATACATTGGTCATAAGCTATTTTTGTAACCTTTAAATGACATTGACATGCTATATGAACTATCTATGTTAATTTTACATGTGGATTAATAAATGTTACTTTGAGATAGTTACATATATGCAATTGTTGTGCGTACTAGTATTGTTATGCAGATATAATTAGAGCCTATAAAATTAAGGAAGATTATGCTAGTCAGTTGTTTTCCATAAAGGTCAACAAGGTGATCATTCAAAGGTCAATGGAGGAAATAATCTCAATGGAGGGAGATTCCTAGTTTAAATCGAAGAATTATAACTGCCTTGTAAATGGTCTTAATGGTTTGTTGAGTGAATATAGGAGTTACTGTTGTGCTAGATCTGTGTTAAGGAAAAAATGCTTGACGACACATGCATAATGTCCTCTCCACTTTTTATGCTTTCCCTAAAGTGGCATCCTCCTAATCTGTTGGAGTTGACCGCCTTGCTAGGTAGATTAGTTAGTAGTTTTTCTTCCTATAAATAAGACTCGAATGCTCCTTCTTAGGAGGTTGATTAATCTAATGATGTACTCGCATTCTTAGGTTTTTAGTAATATAGTTATGTTGCTCGATTGTACTCATGCTTTCCAATGAATAAAATGAAGTTATAAGTACATGCAACTAAGTTTACATTTTTCTTAAGGGATACTCATCCAAGGGGGCCCACTTGGTGAGCACTCCATCCTTTAGTTTAGTTATTACTTTCTATTTAACAATTAGTTAAGAATCTGGCACTGTCTATTCCTACAACCACTAGAATTCCATTCTATGACTGTTCCTGTAGCCAAAGCAGACAAAGTAGTTTCCTATCTATTTGCTCAAATTTTCATTTTTGTCATGAATTTTAGCTTAGTATAATTATTAGTTGATGCTCAACACTTATATTATTTATTTCCAACCAATTTACTTTCAACATTACGTCTTTCTTAGCTGTAGGATGAATATGGCTACTTTGGATTATAACCCAGGAGTTTTGACCATTGTTCTATAATTACATTAGGATCCTTTGATTCCTTCTGGAGCTGCAAAGCAATAAATTTTTCCCTTTCATCGTATTCTTGTAAGATCTCATATTGTTCATTCTTAATGTAAGAGGCCAGTGCTCTAATTTATAGGTCTCCCACAAACATCAGTGGATTCCATTTAGTTTATCTGAGAGAACAAAGTTATACAAGTAAAACTCACATAACTAGTCTTGCATATTAGGTGTAGAATCAAAGAAAGTATCTAGAAACACAAATTTCTTATTCATGGAAATTGGTAAATCACTAATCAACTAACTAAACTGGAAATGACAATACTTTTCCTACAAAAATAATGTATAGACCCTAGCAGGTGGTCTATGTTTTAACAACTATGCAGTCTTATCTGTTATCTCTCCCATTCTCATTTTTTAGTCTTTTGACTTTTGTCTCTTGTTCTTCAAGTGCTCTGGTGTGGTTAGATATTAGATCAACTTTTTCTTTCATCCAATATTTCTTCTGTTGAGAGAAATCTTCGGTTCTCTTCTATAATTCCACACCCAAGGACACCACAATTGGCCTAGTGGGGTTTCTGACATGAGGAATTGGTCCTTGAAGATATAAGTTCTTTGTTTCCTAGATCACCCATAGCAAGTTGTGCAAGGATCTCCAATTTGGATCCATGCTTAAATTTATACAACTTTTCCTTTAGTTCTTTGATTTTTGTATCCCTTTCACTATCCCTTTGCTGATGTGACCTTACCAATTCTTCCAATTGATTTATCCTTTCCATGGCTTCTTGCAATTCCTTACCAATATTCCTTTCTTCTATAAACAATTCTTCATCCTTTTCTAGGAACTATTCATCCCCCATTGTATTGGTATATTTACAACCCTCTGAATCAAGGCTCTTTGGGGATCTTCTCATTTTCTTTGCTACAAAAATGTCCTTTGAATTAAATTCAAAGGTACTTGTATAGTACCAAGATTGTGCAATCGGTGGATTTACATTATCAAGGGAATATTTCCCTTCAATTATGAGTTTGTTTCAACCATCACAACATCCTCCTCTTCTTGCTTCTTGACTGAACCTCTCATGGAACCCTTTCTCTTTAGGCAGAGTGATCACCTCTTAGGTTTTATGGGTTTCTTCTTCCCTTTTGCAGGTGTAGAAGAAGAATTTCCACCTTTTCTTTTCCTGGCTCTTTGTGTTTTTCTAGAAACAAGGGTTTCTTCCTTGTCCCCTACTACAGATGGCTCAATAAAGGTTATAGGTTGAGTTTCCTACAAGACCTACTCCTCTGGCTCTCCCATGTTGTGGGTAGGTGACACAACATGGGAGTCAAAGGGAACTTCCCTTTCTAATACAACAAGTTCCTCTACTATTTCTGGGACAATAGGTTCTTGAAGGATACTGTTGATATTGCTATAATTTAGGAAACTCTCACAAGAAACATGTGAAAATCCAGTCCTAATACTCCTCTTTATCAATAATGTGACAAAACAAAAATGAGATAATGTTGAATTACTCCTTTTCCTTTTATACTCAAATTCCATTCTTTTTAACAAATTATACAAGAAATTTGGGACATTCACATGCCTACCATGGTAAAGATGACCCAAAAATTTAAAATGAACTGTATACAACAAGGTTTGTCTACGATCACATGTTAAATAATTAACTAGTTTGTCTACAATCACATGTTAAATAATTAACTAGTTTGTCTACAATCACATGTTAAATAATTAACTATGTAAGAAGCAACAAAAACTCAGATCGAAGGTAAAGATAATCATTTAGTACCTTGAGAAGAGGAGTCTAGGATTTCTCCTGGCTACCTAAACTCATTCCTAGTAGCAATAACATCTGCCCTAATTGGAAATTCTTCTCCTTCCCATGGCAATCCAAATACTTCAACAATGGCAGCTTTTGGGGCATCTACCCTTAAGCCTCTCACAATTGCTTCATAATTTTGTAATGTGGCAACATTTGAACTATTGTATCATGACCTCATTGAACTCTGTGAGTTTCAGGAAGTACTCTAACCAACAGCTTGTTGAAAAATTGGAAATACCAACCTGTCTTCTAACAGTTGGGTATGTGTTGCTAGTTCTTTATGAATAATGTCACCACCAATAATAATGCTATGCTATTCTACAGTGCCTTAATTCTTATTCTGCTCTATTTTTGTTCAATTTTTGTCTATCACTCCAACTACACCACTTCCATTATGTTTGTATGTTGTAACCTCTCAATTTAGCTAACACATAAACAATAATTTAAACATCATGCATCTAATATAATTCTTTTACAAAAATATTAATGAAAAATTATTAAGTATAAGATAGAAAGGTCTTTCGAAATGTCTTTAAAATAGGAAAGTAAAGCAAGAATTGTGGGAAATTATAGGACACATCATGTTCTAACATATTGGGGTGTGTAGTTGAATTCTATAGGAGGCCCTATTTTTCTCCAAATGCGTTGATCCCTCCAAACTATAAGGTTTTGGGAAGATCTCTTAAGAATTTTGAGAGAAAAAATGTCAATCTATGATGGGGTAGTTATCTAATTTTGTGTGGCCTAAGAATGCTTTTTAGAACCTAAAACTGCATGTGGAGTCCCCTCCAAAATAACCTCTCTCATTTTTCATCAAGGTGACACCATTTTATTGTTACAAGAACAAATGTGTTCTTCTAAAATATGTTATTTGAAAGTAGTGTAAAGATGCCAAGAGCCATATTTTATATTCTATGAATTATGGGTTTTAACTAACTACTCCAACACATTGGGGTTGGTGGATGAATGATATGGGAGGCCCCATTTAATTCACCAATTATCTCAATCCCTTTGGGATACAATATTTTGGAAAGGTCTCATAAGAGTCCTAAGAGAAAAAAATAGCAATATATGATAAACTAGTTCTTATATTTCAATGCGTTTAAAAATCTATGAATTTTCTTTTTGGACCTAAAACTGATGTGTGATCCCTCCATAATAATCTTACTTCTCATCAACTCATTATCATTTAACGATGGAATGTAATAACCCATTCTAATTATTACTTAATTATATTATTGCAAATAACATTATGAATATTTAATTTAAAAAAAGACATAACTAAGCAACTATTTTCAATCATAGCAACACATGTCTAATTAAAATGAGTCATATATATATATATTCAATTTCAATGTCAATTACAATATCCAAGTTAACTTGGATCATAGGGCCACACAGTCAATACAATATACAAATTTTACATCAAGGTTACATCATAGACCATGATAATTATGAAAACATCGAAGGTTTCCTCTTGACACTCGCCTCCACTAGTGGACAAGAACATGGTTGTAGCACTTTACCCATGAAGCTTATGCTTCCCCAAAATTCTTCCAACTTGAAGAATACCTGACCCTGCATGAAAATATTAGCAAGAGAACAATTTGCAAGGTGGAATCTATAGGGAAAATGTGTCTCAACCTTGCAATTATATACGGTTTATTGTTGATAGGATGTATGTTGGAATGTGTTGATTGATCATGCAAATATTGTACACTCATAGCAAGATATGGGGTTTGGGGCATCACCTTGATTTTTTTGTCGGCACGTCAATTTTTTCCTGTTGACATGTCAATTTTTTTCTGTTAACACATCAAATAAAAAATGACCTTGTAAAACCCTAATTCTAGAAGGTTCCAAAAAGCTTGTTATAAGTGGCTGGGATGTATGTAGATGAGTGTGTATTCTGAGAGTCTAACAGCAGTCGTGTTATCTCTTGATCTCTAGTGGTGATACTCCTATGAGAAGCTTGCTCTACAAGTATATTGTAATCTTTTAATTTCTGAATAATATATTGGGTAACTTTTGGAGTGTGGGGTTTTTTCTCTCGAAAGGGTTTTCCCCATGTAGATCATTGTGTTGTGGTATGTGTGATATTTGTGTTTATTTTTGCTTAAGTTTTTGTAATTGTTAAAGATCTATAAAATTTTGCATTTTTCTCCTCTCAAGATTAGTGTAGGAAGTTGTTCTGCTACCTTAACTTCTATACAAGTGGTATCAGAGCTTGATCACCTTTGGTTTCAGTTGTGGGTTGTATTTTTTGAACTTATCTAGATTTGAGTGTGTAGACATGGAAAATATACTGACACACTTGATCCTGATTTACTAACATCATTTCGTCCTAAATCATCTTCTTGGCTAGTCATGACCTTTCATCACTTAATTGAATCTTCTTGTTAATTAAATTAATCAATATGATTTAATTAACCCTATGTCTCTATTTAATTAAATAATTTAGTTTATTTGATTAAATCTCTAAGGTCATTTTATTAAATTAAATAAATTAAACCTTATTTGATTTAATCTAACATCACCCGTCTTTAATTAAATAAATCAAAATCTTTTATTTAATTAAATCTAAATCATATTCCTCTCAACTTTTATTTAAATCAATCCAAAAATCTAAATCGAATAGTCACATCAACTAACCTCCTATTAAATTAATCAAATCCTGGTTAATTTAATCCTAATCACCTGAATCCTCTAGATTTTGCAACTTGCACCAATAAATCATTTCTTCGATTTAATAATTCCCTAATTACTTTCAAAATGACATCAAAAAGGGAATATTCCTCCAAGTTTGAAAATCCCTCCAAATGGACTTATCCTTCCAACAAGGCATTCATTTCCTCTTACATGTCCTTGTGCATTGAGTCGAGTGGCATTTAATTCATTCCTTTTTCCCTCCAACAAGTCATTTCATGATTTTCAAATTCCACCTAATATCATTTATTGTGCACATTCATCAAAATGTGCTCAAGCTTCCTCCATTCACATCTTGACAAGTGGCACTTGGCCATTGGATGTTGAATGATCCCACATTGCTTCATTTTGCTCATTCCTCCATCTTGTCTTTCTATATATAGAAGGCTTTCCTTTGTATTTTGGATCCACAACTTAGATCAAAGTTACTATCTTCACATTTAGAGCAATTCCATCCATTTCCATAGCATTTTCCATTACCATAGCTAGGTTATTGCAGATTTTTATCAATGATTCATATTGTTCTTCATAACCAAGTGGATCAATCTTCATCAAGATCATCAAGCTTGCAAAGGAGTTGGGAAAGGGCCAATTTCCACATCAAATTGGCACCAATTCCCCCATGGGATTGATATTTTGCATGTTTAAATAGGATTTTATTGATTTTCTTGTTTTGTTCTTCATTTTCCTTCCTATTTTGATCATTGTAGATGAATTTCATGGGGAATCTTAATTCTAACTTGCATATGGATCTAATATTGTATTTGTTTGCTATGTTTGTGCAGGTCTAGGATTGGGGTTCATAGAGTGGGAGCTTATGCAGAAGATACTTTGTGATCTTGTTACAAGAATTTTCAGATGGAAAGTTCACCAAGGAGAATAAAGGTGGAGAAATTTTCTAGAAATAATTTTGAGATGTGGAAGCTAAAGATGGAGGATTTGTTGATAGATCGAGATTTGTAGGATGCTATTGATGAGAATGTTTCAAGGTTTGCAGATCCTACTCAAGTTGCTCGATATGATGTTATGGACCATAAAGCCAAGGGTCTAATCAGATTTTGCTTGAAAGACTCTATTTTAATTAATGTTCATGAAGAGACCTCTGCACAAAAACTATGTAAGAAGCTTGGTGAGATGTATCAAGCTAAATATTTAGTGAACAAGATTTTCTTGAGGAAGAAGTTGTATTCTTTGAGAATGGAAGAGGGTGGACAAATCACAGACCACCTAGAAGCATTGAATATGTTCCAGTGGATCAATTGACATCAATCGGTGTCAAAATGGATGAGGAGGAGAAATGTTAGATCTTTCTTTTTTCTTTGCTTGATTCATGGGATTCTTTTGTTACGACTATTGGGATTACTTCTGTTATATTGAAGACTGAAGATGTGGTGGGTTCTTTGATTTCTGAAGAGATGAGGAAGGTATCCATCATTTCCAAGGAAGCTCTAAATGTTCGTGGAAGACCTAAGGAAAAAGGAAAGAAGAATGAGAAGTGTGACAAATCCAAGTCCAAGGGGAGATCTAAATCTCCTAGAAGGTCCAAAGTTATTTGTTGGAACTATGGTAAGCCTAGACATGTTTGTAAGGAATGCAAATAAGAAAATAAGAAGAAAAAGAAGAAATGCGATTCTGATTCCGAGTTTAAGAAGGAAGATGGTGACACATTCATTACAACTTTGACAACTTGTGTAGGTAATGATGCATAGTTAATTGAATTAGGTGCATCTTTTCATATGACATTTAATAGAGATTGGTTTTTTGAATATGAAGAATTTTATGGAGGTAAGGTGTACTTGGGTGATGATTCTCATTTAGACATTGTTGGTTGTGGTAAAGTTAATATTAAGTGTCCTGATGGTAGAATAAAAAGGATTAATGGTGTGTTGAATATCCCTGGATTGGCATGAAATTTGTTATCTGTGAGCAAACTAATAGATGGAAGTGTGCAGGTAGTATTTTGTGATGTAGGATACAAGATGGTTAGAGGTGTTAAGGTGATTTCTAGAGGTGTCAAATATGGGACATTATATAAGATTGATGCATGCACTGTTGAGTGTAATAGTACTTCTATGAAAAGAAAGTTTGTAGAAGTGAGGGTTTCACCTTTAGTAGATGGTCATGGATTTTGGGTACCCAAGGGTGTTCTTTCTTCTGAGACAAAGTTACCGGTAGAGAAAACTATGTTATGGCACCAGAGACTTGGCCACATTGGAGAAAAGGGTCTAAGCAACTTGAAAAATAAAAACCTTGTTGAAGGTTTGTTTGATTGTAATCTTGAATTCAATTTTCGTGAGCATTACATTTATGGAAAACAAAACCGCGTTCAATTTTACTCAAGTTCTCATAAATCTTGTGGTGTATTGGATCTTATTCATTCCAATGTATTTGGTCCTATAAATGTTCCTTCAATTGGTAAATCCACATATTATATTTCATTTATTGATGAGTATAGTAGGACATGGGCATATTTTGCAAAGAGTAAATATGAAGTTTTTAGTCAATTTAAAGAATTTAAAGCAATGGTTGAGTTACATACTAGAAGGAAAATAAAATATTTGAGGATTGATAATGATGGTGAATTTTTCTCTAATAATTTTGATATATTTTGTAAAGATGATGGTATTCATAGACAGAAGACAACTTCACATTCTCCATAACATAATGGAGTTACAGAAAGAATGAATAGGACATTAATGGAGAAGGCTAGGAGTATGTTGAGTGGTGTTGGTCTAGAACAAAGGTTTTGGGCTAAAGTTGTTGCCACTGCTTGTTACTTGATTAACATGTCTCTTGTACATCAGCTCTTGGTGATAAGATTCCTATAGAGGCATGGTCGGGTCACAAACATTCATTAAGATATATTAGAGTTTTTGGTTGTGAAGCATATGCACATGTGCTAAAGGAGAAGTGAACAAAGTTGGAGAACAAGGTTGTGAAATGTATCTTCATTGGATATAGTTATGGTGTGAAAGGATACAAGCCTTGGGATCCTGTTGCACAAAAGGTAATACATAATATAAGTGTTGTTTTTAGAGAAACTAAGCCTTCTTTTGTTACATTACAGCCATAACTAAGTAAACAGGAAGATGTGATTCAATTTCCTTCTACACCCAAGAAAGTTGAATTGAGGCCTAGAAGGATAAACAAAAAGTTGAGGAGAGCTCATCTAGCTTTGGATCTTTAGAAGAGGAGGAAGAACCTCCAACTTAGCTTGTTCGTAGGTTTACAAGGCATAAACAACCACCTAAAAGGTATTCAACTGACGATTGGAGATATATTTTGCTTTGAATACTAACATGGATGAACCTAGATTTGTAGAAGAGGCACTAGGTATGAATGTTGCAAAATCCTGGAAGATTGCTATGGATGAAGAAATGGAATATTTGAAAAAGAATGATACATGGGATCTTGTACCATTGCCTAAAGGATGAAAACCTATAAATGGGTGTTCCAGAAAAAGATTGGTTCAGATGGAGGTATTGAGAAGTACAAAGCAAGGTTGGTTGTGAAGGGTTATTCTCAAGTTGAAGGTGTTGATTATGGTGAGATATTTTCTCTTGTTGCAAAAATGACATCCATTAGATTTTTGCTTTCTATTGCTATTGCTTATGATTTAGAGGTTGAGCAAATGGATGTGAAAATTTCTTTTCTTCATGGTGATTTGGAGGAGGATATTTATATGACACAACTAGAGCACTATGTGGTGAAAGGTAAAAGTAAGTTGGTTTGCACATTGAAGAAATATTTGTATGGCTTAAAAAGGAGTCCTAGGATGTGGTATCAGAAATTTGATACATATGTGTTGAGTTTGGGATTTGAGCATTCTAAATCAGATCATTATGTTTATTATAAAATTGATGGTGATTGTTTCCTGTTTATTGCATTATATGTTGATGATATGTTATTTATTGGTAGAGGGAAAGGTATGATTTCAGAACTAAAATCTCAACTTGCTACTAAATTTGAAATGAAAGATCTTGGTGCAGCTAAAAAAATTCTTGGGATGGAAATTAAAAGAGACAAATTGGACAAAAAGCTATGGCTTGGCCAAAGCAAGTATGTCAACTCAATTTTATAGAGGTTTAATATGCAGGATTGTACACCATTGTGTGTTCTTGTTCTAGTTGGAACAAAGTTATCTATTTCAGATTTTCCAACATCTCCATTAGAGATGGAAGGCATGAGTAGAGTGCCTTACTAGAGTGGAGTTGGAAGTTTGATGTATGCTATGGTTTGTACTAGACCAGACATTGCTCAAGTAGTGGGAGTTCTTTCTAGATACATGTCTAATCCTGGTAGAGTTCATTGGGATGTAGTTAAAAGAGTCTTCAGATATTTCTAGGGTACCTCAAATTATTCCTTATGTTATCATAGTAATATGACTGAAGACAAGATTTCCCTTGATATTCATGGTTATGTAGATTCAAATTGGGTAGGTGATGTTGATAGTAGAAAATCCACTAGTGATTATGTTTTTACTTTATTTGGTGGTGCAATTAGTTGGATGAGTAAGCAACAGGCTGTGGTTGCTTTGCCCACTATTGAAGCAGAGTATATGGTAGGTACTCATTCTTGTAAAGAATCCATTTAGCTTAAGAGACTGTGTTCAGATATTGGATAAAACAAGGTGTAGAGACAATTTATTGCGATAGTCAAAGTGCGATATGTCTAGCTAAGAACCTGCCATTTCATGCTAGGACAAAGCACATTAATGTACAATATAATTTTGTTAGAGATGTGGTTGAAGATGACAAGGAGAAGTTGGTTAAGGTAGAGACTTTGATGAATTTTGTTGATTCTTTAACTAATCCTGTGAGCACAAAGAAGTTCAGATGGTGTTAAGAGACTATAGGCCTTTTGGCCTTTAGAAATTAAAGAGATGATGGTTACAACCTCACGTTGCTCTTACAAGGTGTTCGACAAGTGGGAGATTTGTTGGTAAAATGTGTCTCAACCTTGCATTATATATTGTTTCTTGTTGATAGGATGTATGTTGGTATGTGGCGATTGATCATGCAAATATTATACACTCGTAGCAAGATATGGGGTTTAGGGCATCGCCTCATTTTTTTTTTCATTGACACATCAAGGTTTTCCCTCTGACATGTCAATGTTTTTCCCACTGACACGCCAAAGTTTTTTCTCACTGACATGCCAAGGTTTTTCTATTAACACGTGAAATGAAAAATGACTTTGTAAAACCCTAATTCTAGAAGGTTTCAAAAAACTTGTTATAAGCGGTTGGGATGTATGTAGACAAGTGTGTATTTTGAGAGTCTGATAGCAGTTGTATTGTCTCTTCCTCTGCAAGTATATTGTAATATTTTAATTTTTGAATAATATATTGGGTGGCCATTTGGAGTGCGAGGTTTTTCTCTTGAAAGGGTTTTCTCCACGTAAATCATTGTGTTGTGGTATGCATGATATTTGTGTTTAAGTTTTTGTAATTATTAAAGATTTGTAAAGATTTGCATTTTTCTCCTCTCAAGATTAGTGTAGGAAGTTGTTCTGGTACCTTAACTTCCTTGCAAAATCTGGTGTGTTCCCATACATCAACATGCATCTCTATCTATGATTAGAAAAATGAAAGATCTATGCTAGGAATGGCAGAGAGTGTTATCACAAAGTCCATATATACATAATGAGCTAATTGCTTGGCTAAGCATAGAAATTAAGTTGCAACAACAAATGATAGGTTTTGGATAAAGCAAAAACCTATACTCTCTGAACTCCATTTCAACACCCGTCTCGGAAGGTAACTTTCAACAACATAGTTATTCCATAGCAATCATCTACCCTCCAGTAGCATCTACCTTGAGGTGTTCTAGTCTACTTAGATGTTTCTATTCTATTCAAACAAGAGAATATTCTTAACACACATATCTACGGAAAGGTAATTCAATCTACTTATTTCCTCAACTTAAATAAAATCAAAGAAATGATTCAAATGGAATTGATCAATACATTATCCATTCATTTCATACACATAATACATTATTACATTTAATGTAAATTAGTATTCATTTAAAAATGAATTTAATAAGTAACAAGAAAAGGTATGTCACAAGTATGTGTATGTACGTAGATGAAGGTCTATGTGCATACACATATATGTGTCGACTTAAGTTATTTATTTGTACATACATTCTAAAATAAAAAACCATTATATCAAATTGCTTCCATTCAAAATAATGTTATAGATTGACATATCATTTGTCAAAAATACAAGAAGTAAAGAACTAAGAACAAGTCTGTTTGAACAATCTCCACATACTGATATGCGGTTTGTAACAAAACAAAGTTGTTTGTAGCAAAACAATGTTGTTTATAAAAAAACGATGTTGTTTATAGAAAAATAAATGTTGTTTATAACAAAACAATGATGTTTGCAACAAAACAAATGTTGTTTATAACAAAACAATGCTATTTGTAGCAAAACAAAATTTGTTTATAACAAAATGATGTTTGTAGCAAAACAAATGTTGTTTATAACAAAATGATGTTTGTAGCAAAACAAATGTTGTTTATAACAAAATGATGTTTGTAGCAAAACAAATGTTGTTTATAACAAAATGATGTTTGTAGCAAAACAAATGTTGTTTATAACAAAATGATGTTTGTAGCAAAACAAATGTTGTTTATAACAAAATGATGTTTGTAGCAAAACAAATGTTGTTTATAACAAAGCGACGTTGTTTGCAGCAAAACAAATATTGTTTATAACAAAATGATATTGTTTATAACAAAATGATATTGTTTATAACAAAATGATGTTGTTTATAGCAAAACAAATACTGTTTATAGTAGTTTACAAAATATTGTATCAATATGTCCTATTATCAATTTCAAGTTATCCGGTTACCATGTGAACAATCAATGTTCTATCATTTTGACTATGCAATTAATTAAACAATACTACTGTCCTTTTTGTGCAAATGAGAAAATCAAATGACATGCTTGTCATTTCCAATCATATACAAATTGGAACAGTTATATCACTATTTCGGGTTAGAAGAGACCCGAGTTTTTAAGGGTGACTGTTATTGATTTAAATTCAAGTTACAATTGTTCTAAGAACAACTAACAGTCAAGAGGCTGTTTAGTTTTATTGCCGACATTATCATTGACCGAATCCCTGAAGATAGGCCGATTATCAGCTACAAAGTTTGACAACTAGTTTATGAAACATTCTCATAGTAATCGTTCTAAGAATGATATGTACATGAAATCAAACTGATGAAATCAACATATACAAGCATCGCATGTATGCAAGGAAAAATGGGGATCACTCTATTGAACGATTTAATTCATGTACACACAATATACTATGATCGATCTTAAGGATCGATGCCCACATAATAGAATGGAAATATGTATTTGTTCCTCCATCGTTTGAGGAGAAAGAGACAACGAGCTTAATTAACAATGACATATATAAATATATGTTCATCATTCTAGGAATGATGCTAGTAGCCATCACACCCATTTAGGGTGACATATCTGTGCGGCTTAGCCGATAGGACAAACCACATAGAATGAAAGAAAAATAATAGCAAAGATTCTAACATTTTCCTTTCAAGGGAAAATGATGATGATTTCAAAGTCATTCAATATAAAATAATAAATTATGATATCGAAATCATCTGATTAACCATGAAATGGTTAACAACTTATATGCATATCATATCAATTGAGGTGATAGCACTAAATCATGCAAGATCAAGTTGGGTTTGGCTATCATGCCAATAGAGGAAAATGTGAAGGTATGGTGCATACATAGGTTGGCCGATGAGGCCTCTTCCATATAAATCAAGAAAATATCCGATTCAAAATAAAAGCCCTAGTTCTAAGCAATTAACGACTTGCAACAAATGGGCATCTTAGGTATTGGAAACAAGGTCAATTGAAATTGACATAATGAAAATAAAAATAAAATTTTCAAGTGGTTTTGAAATGAAAATCATACATATTCAACATCAAAGCAATGATTTACCTTTGTTCATGGCTTTTCTCGCCTCTTTCCTGCTTTTTCCCAATGAGTTGATGCATTGGTTTTTCCTTTTCCATGATTTTCTTGATGCCACTGCTAGACCCCTGCTGAATCTTCCCAAGTATTTTGTGTCTCTAAAATGGAAAAATGCATGTTGCCTTACCTTTTCGCAACATTATGGGGTCGTTTAATTCATAATTCACATTAATTCAGCCACCCCATTATTCAAATTCAAATATCTTGCCATGATCAAATGTAGACCACTATGTTGCTATCATATATTTTATTCTCTTTCATTTATTATCAAAATTTAACATCATTCGATGAATTCAAACTCATATTCAATTTCGAAGAGTTCTCTTATGTTTATATATATATATATATATATATATATATGTGCTTACACACACACATATATATGTATATGTATATGCATATGTATATGTATATGTTTATATATATATGTATATGTTTATATATATATATGTATATGTTTTTATGTATATATTCTTTTATTTATCACTATTTTATGTTTTTAATAGTGTAGTGTGGAATCACCTCAAGCAAAGAAACATTTTTTTTGGTTATTATTCGAATATTAGCTTCCAAAAGAAGTAATTTTCTTATCCTTCAAGCATGCCTTTTTATTACATACAAATATTTTTTAATCATGCTACCATTCTCTTTTAAATTTTGAAAACATATGATTCAAATAAACAATTTGAATAAGAAGTCACATATATAACATTCCATAAGCTTTTTTTTTTGCAAACATTGAATTGTTTCAAATCAAGCTAGTATATTCTCCTATTATGAAATTTCAAATGCAAACATCATGTAATTTATGGTGTGTGCACCCATATTCCATCAAGCTTATCATTCAATTTGGCTAAACGATCCTACTTCAGCCGTGTTCTCATCCTTCAACCTGTTATCCTACAATTGCACACACTTGCACTTACATAGTTCATCAATAACATTCAATCATAATAAAGTATAAGATAGTTCAAAAGAGCACATAGTCAATGACGGTCAACTTCTTTCAAACTTTTCAAAAATATCAAAATTTTCATTCAATGTATTGAATTTCCTCAATATTTCAATTTATCATACTATAATTTAAATGCAATAAAAAATGGGTTATGATATGGAAAGAATGAATGCATTCTTATAAAATGTGTCATTTGAAAGTGATGTAAATATTCCAAGAGCTATATTTTCTGATCTACACATCATGGGTTGAACTGACTATGCCAACACATCAAAGTGGGTGGATCAATGTTAGAGGAGGACCTATTTCATTCCCCAAGTGCCCCTATCCATTTGAGCTACAATATTCTAACAAGGTTTCTTAAGAGCACTAGAGTAAAAACTACCAATCTATGATGAAGCAATTGTTGGAGTTTGTGGGGCCTACAAATTTTCTATCAAGACCTACAAGTATATGTGAGGTCACTCCACAATAACCTCTCTCATTTTTCAACTCAATATTATTTTACCATGGAAAGAATGAATATATTCTTGTAAAATGTATCATTTGATAGAAATCTAAAGGTGCGAATATGATTTTTTTCATTTTATATGGCATGGGGCTAAACAAAATATACTAGGATAGGTAGGTGAATGCTAGAGTAGGATACATTTCATTCCCTAGGTGTAACAATCCTTTCGGGCTACATGATTCTAGCAAGGTCTCTTAAGAGACCTAAGAGAAAAAATAACCAATCTATGACTAGGTAGATATTCAAATTTAGGGGGCCTAAGAATGTTCCATCAATACCTATAGGTGGATGTGGGGTCTTTCCAACATAAAATATCTTAGAATTTGTCAAATTGACATCATTTGATGGTGGAAAGAATAAATACATTCTTGAAAAATACATTATTTGAGAGTAGTGTAAAGGTTCCAAGAGCCCTATTTTATCTTATACATATTGTTGGGATGATCTGACTATGAAAAATTATCAAGGTAGGTAGTTTCGTGCCTTGCACTCATACCCCATCTTGTTTTCTAATAAAATGGGGACCCCCTCTTTTATCTTTCTCTTTCTTATTTTTCCTTTCCTCCTTTTTCTTTATTTTCTATGGCTTTTGTTTTTTCCTTCCTCCCTTTCTCTTTCCTTTTGTCTCCTAGTCAAGGTTTCAAGGTTTCTTGTGATGGCATGCTACCCTTATTGAGCCCAATCCTTGAAACCTTTTTTCTTCCTTCTCTTTTGGATTAGAGTTTCGGTCATCAAGGTTTTCTTTTTTGGTATGTCCTTTGTGAAATCCTTGATTCTCAATGCTTGATGGTGACGATATCTTGCCATCTCATTTTTCTTGCTTGACAGAACATTCAATTGCCTCACTTCATATTTATTATCATTTGAATTTCATAGTTTTAATTATCATTTGAATGTTGTTAAATTGGATTTCTTTGTGTGCTCTACAAATTTTCCTCGAAGGCTTTCTTACAAACAAACCCACTTCTGCATGATTGGTAGTGTTCTGTCTAGTTCAGGTGTCTTTCTTTGCCCTATGCTTATGTTCAGTTGGCTATGGGAGTGTTGGAATGTTTCTCCCTCGACCATCCATGTTTTCATTTTCATTTCTCTCCTTTCTACAATTCATGGGTAAGCCTTAAGATACCTTTCAAATTGTGATTTTATCTTTGGTTTCTTCATTTATTGTTGTGTTGTGCTACCTCACTGTTGGGATTTGGCCGAGTTTTTGGTTTTTCCTCTTATTATTTTTTCTTTATTTATTTTTTTGTTTTCTTATCTTTCCATTTTTATATTGTCTGTCGTTGTTTCCATTTTTGTTTTCTCAACGAATCTTATTTTTCCTTTGCATGCCAATCGAGGTTGTTTGTGATGTCATCATCACACCTCATCATATTTTGGTCTACCCTATCAATCCTTGTTTGAAAAGAGAGTTAACAACATCTCCGGTCTCTAACACCCAATGCATCATGAAAGTCTATCAAAATCATTGTTAAGTTTATCAATGACTGGAGGTCGGTTATCCTCTTTAATGTTTACCTAAATAATTTATAAGAGCACAAGCTACAATATCGATGCCTAAAGCTTGATGACTCATACTTCACTTATGAAATTTTGTTGAGTTTTTTTAGACATCGAGTATCATGAATGTCTAGAAAAGCATTCATTCATAGGATTTAGAAAAGCCCAAGCCTCATTGTTGACTCTTGGAATCCAATAACTTTGCATTTTCATTTAAACTTATTTTGATCATTAGACTTTGGGAGTAGACCATATCTATTATTAAAAATGCACCTAAGGCATAAGCTAAATTTTTGACCCTTGAAAGGGGTTCCCTAAATAATCATTCATATATTTTAGGAATAGGGTGTTGGACCTACATTCTACCATTTACTGAAGTGATCTTTTAAAGCATAAGCTACCTCTCTTATTCTCAATTTATAAAGTTAAAATATAGAATACCCAACCATTTTAAGATCTCTCAAATATCAATAATATATATTACCAAGATTGGGTTTTTAGCCCAAGGGATAGGCAACATCTCAGATCCTCGATAATCAAAATTTCCCTTCAAAGAACAAGAGTTGTTGAAGGTCTCAAAAAATGATGTCTTTGGATTTCAAAGATTGGGAATATATTTTGAACCTCACCTATGCAAAATGAAAGGTGATACATGTATCTCCTAACTTTTGTTCACCAAAAATAATCCTTTTACTTAGTTTCCAACTTTCAGGTATCAATCATCGGGTGTCCATCTTAACCATAATGTTTTAATAGGAGTAATTTAATAGATGGCATTCTTGAACTTTGACATTTGATAACTCAAGATAATATTAGCATATTTTTTCAATATTGGTGTTCAGGATAAGTTTGGTTGGAATACCTAAGGTCTTTAGAAAGTGATAGATGATATTCCTAAGACTCCATCCTAAGGTCTAAAGAGTCTTGCTTTATAATAAGACATAAGATGGCTATTCTTTGAGACCCAATTAGGATGTTCTTTCAATTTTCAATTAATTGCATCTATCTTATAATAGATAATGTTTGAATATACAAAAAGTGTGCAAGGAGAAGGTTCCAAGATAAAGTATCAGTACAAAGGATATCACCCTCCAACCAAGATTTTCTCCTTGTACTTGGACATTGGAGATACATACTTGGGACATGTGGATATGAAGGAGTTATGTAGAAGAGTTCATAATGAAGCAAATAGGTCAATCATGGCTACCTCTTTAGCTAAATTGATACTGGTGGAGGTAGTTGCATTCCAAATCTTAGTGTAATCTCTTGAATCTGTATTGACATGTTCTCAATACTATAATCATAAGTAGAGGGAGACAATGTTCCCGTATGAAGAAATAATATTAGACATTAGTGTAGACATGATTGAAAGCATGTTTGAGATCCCAACATCCCTAAAATATGAAGCCATTGACATGGAGAAGGCATTGGACTATTTTGTGAAGAATAATGTCAGCTTCCTTAACTTCATCAAAACTCGAATGTTGCTTAACCCTAAGAAGTTGACACTTAATATGGATAAGATACAACATAGGATTGAATTCCAAGATGATTCCAAGGACCAAATCACACTCCTCAACAGGTTCAATGGTTACCCACATGCCAAATACTTTCACCCATGCATGTGTTACTACATCTTGGCAAGTGTTAGAGAAGGTAATAAAGTGGGATACCATTATTAGAAACTCACTACATGCGCAACTAAAAGATGTTTTTGAAAACAAAAAAATCTACATGACCCCTAACTTAGTGTATTTGCTTGCCTATCAAGCAATCTTCCCAGGGCTAACAAGGATACGATCTCTTCAAATAGGGGAAAAAACGTATAAAGACTACCACAATTGGAGTTGAATGCTAGAAATAAAAACTATTGCATAACGAATGATGCTTTACTATATGTCATCATCAAAGGATTAGAGAATGATTTTGCTAAGAGAATCTTAATAGAGGAAATGGAGGAATTGAAGAGTTTGGGGAATTGATTATCCAATTCAAAATATTATCTTACATCTAGGTGGAAGGGTTCCACAAGGCTCCTCTAAAGCTGCCAAGATACCCTACTGATAGAATATGCAAGAAATTCATAAGATTCACAAAATGATTATTTGGAAGCATAAGCCAAGACTCTTTCCCCATTAAAATGGGTATATATTCCTATGCAAACATGCAAAATGCCAAGACTGTAGAAAAAAACTATCCTTGTATACAATGGACCTATATAATGACCCTTGAAATAAATTTGATCCAATTGGAAAACTTAGTAAGGTCATTGGTTCATTTTATAAATATAAACGTGCTCTAGAGGATCACTAGTATAATTGTGAAGATGAATATGAAGTAAGAATGAAGGACTAATATAGATTGACAATAGAGATGATAAGAATTTTTCATGTGGCCAAGGTGCCAAAATAATTAAATGATTTTGGGAAAGTTTTGGGCCCCTTTTACAGTGGCCAAGATATATTTAACCAACCAATCTACAACATGAACTGCTAAGTTGTAAAGGATGCAAATATGGAAGTGAGAGAAGCTAGTGGTATAGTTTGTTTGAAGAGATGGTTGGCATCCACTTTCCCAATGATGGAATTACCATTGCCTAAACCTCAGCTAGAAAAACTAAATAAGGTCAAAGGTCCATCCACTACTGCTATTGCAATAGAAAAAACTACATCCTTAGTAATTAGATCCAAGAGGAAAATGAGAGAAGAAATTATTATCATTGAGACTAGTGAAGAGGAGAGTGAGGAAGAAGTTACTCTTAAAAGAAATAAGAGAACTCAAAGATACTCTCAAGATCCATCCTCTTTCATACCACCCATATTGGATTCTAGTTCATCCAATCCCTCTTCTTCTCCTCCACATGAGTCTCCCCTTCCATCCCTATCACTTATACCTTCCTCCATCACCTCAACACCCTTCTCTTCCTTCAAGTCCTCTACATATTCCCACTTCCGGAATCCCTCATCCTCATTCATCACCTCATATTCCTTCTCCTCCCCTTTTTCCTCTACATGATATTCATCCTCCTCCCCTTGAACAGGAGGAACTACAAGCTCAAGAAGAGGAAGCTTTGAATAAAGGTGTACAAGAAGAAGATTTTAGAAGGGAAGACATAGAGAAAGAAAGAGAAGAACCTGAGATGGAACATGAATATTCTCAAGCTTCACACATGATATAAAATTCATCCCTTCCCCTTAGCATGGAGTTACTTCCACCCTCCTAGTATGGTTAAACCATACTATCCAAAAAAGGAAAAGGACATATGTCCAAGAAGAGGAGGGAGATTTTTCTATTCTTTTTGAGGCATTCAAAGAACCCACATAAAGGAAGAAGAGATTAAGGAGGTTGTCTCCCACTACCATAGTTGAGTAGGGAAAAAATATCACAAATATTTATCCCAAGGGTGGACAAGCTTGAATGAAGATTACCAATTCCAACATGTGAATTTGGGAGATTAAACTAGAGAAGAGAAAAAATAGTCACTATAAATGGTCGTGTCTATTATCCTCAATAGGATGCAAAAAGATGAAAACAAAAAGGAAGAGCTCAAATCCCAAGTGTCCTAGTTGAAAGCTTATGTCAACCATTTAATTAGCACAATTGATTTAGTTTCCATTCCCACTCAACATTAAATAAAGATGCCCAACATCTAGGAATTGAAGGTTTCTTTTTGTTGCAAGGAAATGGAGGGGAGACCTATAGGCATTAGGGAGTAAGGTTTTGAAAAAGAAAAATTCTTATTACTGCATTAGTGATGAAGCTAATCTATCTCACAAAATTGAGTCAAAAATAAATGAGGATTTATTGATGTAGGATGATTATATCCCAATTTTGCAGAGAATAAAAGCTACTGCTAAGGAAGACTTGATAAAAGTAGTTGTAATAGAAGAAGAAGATCATGATAAACCAAAGGAATGGTTGAAGGCAAAACAACTAAGAGTCAAAGATTTGAATAAGTCCAAATAAAAACTGAGCAAGAACAAAGGACAAGATGACTAGGAAATGGTCAAGATAAAATAGTTTTAGAAAGTTTGGGTTGCACATTTTGGGAAAACCCATCCTTGGTGGCTTCCTCGACAAAGATGGTTAGACAGTTTGAAAAGATTCTATGTGGCCAACTTAATCAAGGGGTCACCGATCAAATGATGTAACAAAAAGGAGATATTCAGAGTTTTTAGGATGAGCTTGCAAATTTTGATGAGTTACAAGAAAAGCTCAAGAACTCTTCTTTTTACCAAATGATTAAGTTGTAATATCATAAAGGATCAAACATGGGCACTTTAAATGAATTTATTAATTCTTTTTCAAAGAGCTTCCTAAACATTAAATAATAAATCAATGTCCCAATTGGAAAAATGATGATATGGTGTTGGATTTTCAGTAGATCAACACTTTAAGTGTTAGTTTTTTGTTTAGTTTAGTTAATTTTTAGATAGGAGTTGATTGCCCAAGTTAAAATTTGAGCTAACTATTTTCAGATCTACAAGTTATGAGATGCCTGGTTCCTATATATATTTTTGGTTTTTGAAAATTGTAAAGGATCAAAAATGATTTTGTATGCAAGAAACAAATACAATTTCAATGTGAAATTTTCTATTGCATTTTGTGAATGGTTACTATTATATTAAAGGATTGCACCTATTACATAGATACAAATTATTGATCATTGATGATCATATGTCTATTTTATCTAAGTGGAATAAAATAGTGAAATTAATTTCTTAATATTGGTAATGATTAGTCTTGTCTCAAAATCTATGCATGCAATATGGTAATTTGATTTTATGTGGCTTGAAATTTTGAATATAGATATTACATCGATATTATATGTGATTGTGTGAATATTGATTGCTATGATATCAGTTTTCTTGATTTTGATTAACCATTTCATAATTGGTGGATAAAATGGAATTAATCATTGGTTGTTTAGCTTCGTTTACTTTAAATCTCTCTTACTTTAATCTTTTTCTATTTTTTGAACTGAATCTTTAGGTTATTTTAAATCTTTGAAGAATATGATTAATACATAGATATGTTAAAGATGGATGCATTATTAGATTGAAATGCAATAAACTTGGATTTTTTAGGATATAAGAGATATATGTGTATTTCATCCGATCTTACATGATTGTAATATATTTTCTGGAAGCGTAGATTACAAAGGCCCCCTGTTTAAACAGTTTATATAAACCACTAACCTATCCATCATGATCAAGAACTAGCTTAAAAGTAACCTTGGAGTAAAAGCCCTTTCTTTTCAAGAGGAGTATTGATTTATTATTATTCAACAGTTGGTTGTGCTAAACCACTCCAAATCAATAGGTAGGTGAATACTAGGGGAGGTCTTGTTTCATTCCCCAAGTGCCATGGTCCATTTAGGCTAGAAGGTTCTAGAAAGGTCTCTTAAGAGACCCAAGAATAACAAAACTACCAATCTATGATGGATCATTTCTTATATTTGTGGGCCTTATGAGTGTTCTATCTAGACCTACAAGTGGATGTGTTTTCAACACAAACACCATTTGACCAAGGAAAAAACAAATATATTCTTACAAAATGCATCATTTGATGGCAGTGTAATTGTGCCAATAGCCATCTTTTTTGTTCTACATACCACAACGCTAAATTGAATATGTGAAAACATTGAGATTGGTGGGAGTTCATTCTAAGGGAGGCATTGTTTCATTTCCAAAGTGTCCCTATCCCTTTGAGCTACAAGGTTTTAGAAAGGTCACTTAAGATCCATGAGAGAAAAAAACTACCAATCTATGATGGAGTGGTTCTTGAATTTCATGAGGCTTATAAGCACTTTGTCTAGACCAACAGACGGATTTTGGGTCTCTCCACAACAACCTCACTTATTTTTTTACTTGACGCTATTTAACTCTAGCAAGAACAAATGCATTCTTACAAAATGTGTCATTAATAGAAGTATAAATGTGCTTAGAGCGATATTTTTGTTTGATGCATTGTGAGGCCAATTTACTACACCAACACATCAGGGTGGGTGGATGAATGCTAAGGGAGGCCCCATTTCATTCCTCAAGTTTCTTGATCCCTTTGAGCTACATGGTTTTAGCAAGGTCTCTTATGAGCCTTAAGAGTAAAAAAATTCCAATATATGACAAAGTAGTCCTAAAGTTCATGGAGCCTACGAATATTTCGTCTAAACATATAAGTGGATTTGGGGTTCCTCCACAACAATCTCTCTTAATTTTCATCAATTTGGCACTATTTGACCATGGCAAGAATAAATGCATTCTTACATAATTTGTCATTTGAGAGCAATGTAAATATGCAAAGAGCCATATTTTCCATTCTATCCATTGTGGGGCCAAATTGACAATGCCAACATGTTGGGGGCAGTTAGTGAATTCTTGGGGAGGACCAATTTCATTCCCCAAGTGTCCCAATCCCTCTAAGCTACATAGTTTCTACAAGGTCTCTTAAAATCCTTAAGGGAAAAAATTGTCAATCTATGATGGAGTAGTTCTCAAAGTTTGTGGGGCATACAAATGTTCCATCTAGACCTATATGTGGATGTGGGGTCCCTCCACAATAACCTCTCTTTATTTTTTCAATGTGACACCATTTGACTATGGAAAGAATGAATGCATTCTTATAAAATATGTCATTTAGGAGCAATATAAAGGTACCAAGACCATATTTTTTATTTTACACATCATGGGGTTTGATAAACTACACCAACACATTGAGGTGGGTAATTGAATGATATGTGAGGCCCCATTTTATTTCCTAGGTATCCCAATCCCTTTAAGCTATAAGGTTCTAGTAAAGTCTCTTAAGAACTCTTACATAAAAAAAAATCAAACTTTTTCCTACGCATTTTATGAATTCATGACACCTAGGAATGTCTCATTTGTACCTATAGGCATATTTTGAGTCCCTCTCTAGTACCATATCTCTTTTTTCAACTCGATACCATTTTATTGTTCCAACAATGAATGCATTCTTGTAAAATTCCTCATTTGAGAGTAGTGTAGAGGTTCCAATAGACATGTTTTTGTTTCACACCTTGTGCGACCAAATTGAATATGCTAGCACATTGAGATGGGTGGGTGAATTCTATTGGAGGCCTTGATTCATTCCCTAGGTCTTTGAATCCTTCTAAGTTATGTATTACATCGAGGTAGTCTCTTAAGAGCCCTAAGAGTAAAAGGTTTCCAAACTTTCACCTACCTATTCTCTCAATTTGTGGCACCTAGGAATGTCTTCTTTGCACCTGTAGGAGTATGTTAGTCTCTCTACAATACCTTATGTCATTTTTTTTAACTCTAAACTATTTGACCATGCTAGTGATGAATGCATTCTTATAAAATATCTCATTTGAGAGTAATATAAAGGTGCCAATAGGTATTTTTTTTATTTCACACCTCATGGGATTGGATTGAAGCATGACTAATTAGAATTGGGGTGGGTGGTTGAATACTATTAGAGGCCTTAATTTGTTCTCGTGGTCTTTAAATCCTTCCAAGCTACATTACATCGAAGTAGTCTCTTAAGAGTCCTAAGAGAAATTTTTTGACAATCATTTACCTATCTATTCTCTCAATTTATGGCACCTACAAATATCTCATTTGCATCTACAAGTGGACATTGATTCCCTCTATAATACCATATCTTAATTTATTTCTATTCTAGATTACTTGATTGTGTCAAAAATGAAATAATTATTATAAAATACCTTGTTTAGACATAGTGTAAAGGTGCCAATAGGAACCTTTTTATTCTTCCACACATTATGGGATTGAACCAACTATACTATCACATTGGGGTGGGTGGATAAATGTTATTAGATTTCTTAGTTTGTTCCTTGTGTCTCTAAAACCTTCCAAGCTACATTGCACCAAGGTAGTGTCTTAAGATCCTGAAGATCATAAAGTAACTAAACTTTTCTTTGCCTATTATCTCATCCATGACACCTAGGAATGCCTCATTTTGCACCTATAGGTGAACATAGAGTCCCTCTATAATACCCTATATCATTTTTTTTATCTCTAGATCATTTGACCATGAATTCTTCAAAATGCCTCATTTGAGAATAATGTAAAGGTGCCAATAGGAATTTTTATTCTTCTACACCTTTTGGGACTAAAATGACTATACTGACACGTTGAGGTGGGTCAATGAATGCTATTGTAGGCCTTGTTTCATTCCTTAGGTTTGTGTACCCTTCTAGACTACATTGCACCAAGGTACCCTCTTAAAAACCCTAAGATAAAAAATTTAAAACTTTCGCATGGATATTCTCTCCATATGTGACACCTATGAATGTCTTGTTTGCACCTACAGGTGGATTACAAGTCTCTCAATAATGACCTATCTCATTTTTTTCAAATCCAAACCATTTGACCATGACATAAGTGAATTATCACTTATTGCAAGCTTATAATCTATCTCAACTATTATTTTCTCTCTTCATATGCTTGAGGGTTAGGTGTACAAACTAGAGTTGTAAGAACCTATGAATAGCATGAAGAAAAACATCAAACTAAAGATGGATACCATTTAAATTTACACTAAATGATGTGAGATAAAATATGAAATATAAAATGAAATAGATACATTATCAACTCATACCTCTATCAAAGACATTAAGGAATTTTTTTTTTGTAGAAATCACCACCTCCATTGTGTAATGCATGTCAGAAGGGATTTGCATTGATGTCATTAATTAAAAACAAAATAATTTTATTTGACCAAAATCTATATAACATTATTTACAAACATAATTATTAAAAATAGTAAAATTTACCTTAGTGAAAGTTGACATAAAACCACTACCATCAAGGAGCGCTACTGATGAAGGTCCAACATCCACATATTCATCATCAAATATAGATTTTATTATTATCATTGATATTTACATTTAATAGTGTTGTCACTAAAGTATGCACCCTTGCTGAGTGTAGAACTCAACTACCTTTTGAAACATGGGATGATCTCCTTGAGAGTGGGCTCAGATGCTAGAGATCAACCTGTAGAGAGGGTTGGTTCCCTTTGAGACTTCACTGAGCATGTCGAGAAAAGGGTGAAAGGAAACATAAAAGTGAAACCCATGGCTAATAAGTTGATGCACCAAATTGATTTTCAAACCCACACCATGTTTTGGACACATAAAATGATCAAGAATTTAAACCCAACACATACACAACTCAAAATTTTATGTCTTTGCAATGAGTGTTTCATAACTAGGTTGAGTATGTCAAAGATAGTGTTTAGAAGGAGCTGAATACTTTCACAACTTAAACTCTATTCTTAACTTGTTAACACAAGTTATATGACCTATAGAAATTCATACTTTCTACATAAAGGCAAGGAAAATAGGACAATTTAATCAAGGGGAAAAGATATCACCACAAGATTACATCAACTATTTGAGAGATTTGCATAATAAACAACAATGAAAAGGTAAAACAACTTATCTTTATTGATAAAAAAGTGTTACATATAGTTGTGTACAAGTTTGAAAATGAGTTACATTGCTGCTCTTGCTAGAAAGAACCTTCAAAGGTTACAATACATTGCTAAGAATGAACAAAACCCTCTCCAAAGAAGGCTATGTGTACCCTTTATGCTTTACTAACAACTTGAGTGAATTTAAGACATGTGTGAGAAAATAAAT
The DNA here is from genome assembly GCA_007258455.2 of Sequoia sempervirens. Classification (NCBI taxonomy): domain Eukaryota; kingdom Viridiplantae; phylum Streptophyta; class Pinopsida; order Cupressales; family Cupressaceae; genus Sequoia; species Sequoia sempervirens. Next base: position 278,626 of record VDFB02049454.1, on the reverse strand, counting down.
GAGGTTCCCCTTGAAAAATGTTCTTGTTTGACATCTTCTTGGCATTGGAAAAGTCCCTCTTTGCTTTAACTACTTAAAAATTTCTAAGATGGCATTGAAGAAGGCGGTCTTGACTTTTTCTACAAATTATTCCTTGTTAGTTGCTAATGTGATTCCTAGATACTTATCAACTGTTAAGATTGTTGTCATTGGTTTATTCGACTGATAACTGCCTCCTTGAAATTGTCTTGCATTGCCATTACATGATTATGAGACATATGTTTTTTAGAAGTTTTGAGTTGGAATAGGCCTTCTTGTTATATGTGAATAAGGCTTCTTTATTATTAATTATGAAGACATGTTTAGAGAGTCCTCAATCTTCTCTAACTGGCTTCTTTAATATTTTGGATACTAAATTATCACTTCCTTTTTTATATCATTCCCCTTGATTTCTATCTTATTTGACTGCACTGTATAGTCATTTACACACTATCTTCTATATGACATGACATTGTCATTTGCAACTTACTTCCCTCTCACTATATAGTCCTTTGCCACTACTTGTATTCTCTTCAAAATACAGTTCATCTCTTATCTCTGTTGTACCCAGGAACCATTTACATTTGGACCATTTCTCATATATGACATATGAATGCCACACTTTGTAAATGACTTCGGCAAGCTCCAAAGATGAGAGTCTATTATTTAGTCTAAATCCTTTTATCCCAGTCTTTAGTACAACTAAGATCTCTAACTGAACCTTGTGAGCTTGCAATAGTACCTCCAATGTTAGATCAGTCCTATTCTGCAATATTTTTCTAAGAAGTAAGAAAATCTTCAACCTTTTCATTATGTTCCAAACTAGTAGAAACACATGTCGTGTTGCATGGCACATAGCCTTTTAAACAATCTCATTCTCTCTACCGGGAATAGAGGAAATCCTTGCATCAATTTTCCCATCCTTTTCTTCGTCCACAACCACGTCCTCTATGTCTTCCTACTAATACTCTATCTGGTTTATTCTCTTCTCCACATTATTAACTGTTGGTCTTCCAATAGAAGCAGGCCCGTGTCTTCTTAAAAAAAAGAAAAACAACATTATTTATAAAGACAAGCTGCTTCATAGCTTCAAGAGGGGTCAATAATGTTGGGAAAAGGTGTGTTGTACACCTTGCATTATGTATTTAATGTAATTATTCTTGGGGCCACTTAATGTTGCATGTAACATTGGCACATAAGTTAAGTTAATAAAATGTAATTATTTAATATTGGAAAATAATAAATAAAGCATCCAATATTAAATAAAGGGAAATGGTTTGTAATCTCATAGTTATTGTCACATAGTTTTGTGCAATACCACTTAGTGGTTTTGTGGGAGCTTGCTTCTATAAAAGCAACCACAAAGGTAGTTATTGTAAGAAGATGCAATTTTGCATGATTAGTTCTGGTTAGCATTTGTGAGGGTTTGAAGCATGGCACATGATGTGTGGTTGCATGCTTGTTCGCATGGATTGCTTGGAGAGAGCTTGTTGCTTCAATGGTGTTCATGGAGACTCAAAAGATGTATTGTAATCTTATTACTGAATAATACATGAGAGATGGATGCTTTTGGAGGCTGGGTTTTTCCCTCTTGAGGGTTTTCCCAGGGTATATCTTGTGTCATATTTTCATGGGTATGTTGTCTATTCTCTTGCATGTGGATTCTGAATACTTAATGCATAGATTTCTTTATGGGTTATGTGGAAATTGTCTTTAATTGGCTGCAAGTTTCCAACAAGTGGTATCAGAGCTTTGGTTGTGGTTGTATAACCCTTGGTTGAGAAAAATCTTGTTTAAGTTTGAATCTATGCGTTGCATGTGAGAATCAAAGACATGGCAGGATATGAAGGTGTTGCAGGTTGTTTATTGCAGATCTGAGGGTTTTGGGTTTGCTGATTAAATGGGTTGTTTGTGGATCTGGGATGTGAGAAATTTTGGGTGAAATAGGTTTCTTGGTTTTGTATTCAAGTGGGGGTGAGCTTTCACAGATGATCTTCTAGCCCAAAATAGACTTCACGGTTGAATCTGGGTTGGCCGAGAGACGAAAATTGATATATAATTTGACCTATTTCTGTTACTGTGAAAAATTGCAAAATTATTTTGCCCATACTCAGATCGTACGGACGTCAATAAAAAAAAATATATTTTTTGTCCGTCGCCATTAAAATTCGTACCTGCAAAAATTAAAAAAAAAAAAATGAATCAATAAAGATTGATATTGATTTGAAAACTTTTTTTTAAAAAAAAAAAAGTTGAAAAAATTTAAATGTTTTTGGGGGAGGCGGGGCCATCCCCGTACCCCACCCCCTGCTTGCGTCAGCCGACGCTGACAGGGTGCAGGCGGTACCATAAGGTACCGCCGGCAGCCCTGTCAGTGGGCGTACCGCCGGCGGGGCCCTGTGTACCGCCGACCCCATGTGGGGTCTAAAATTTTTAAATAAATTTTGTTGTTTTTTATTAAACATTTTAAATGTTTTTTAAAATATAAATTTCGCCGGATTTTCATGGCCATGCAAAATGCAATTAAATGAAGTTTAATTATTTTGGAATTCGCCACCCAAGAAGCGGCGCCGCCCAGGTGGGGCCGCCGCCCAGCCACCAGTGGTGGTTAAATTTTTTTGCCTTAGGTGCAAACTACAATTTGATTTCGGAGGGGCATAATTTTTGTTCAGATTGTCCGTTTTTTGACTTCTTGGATTCGTTGGAAAGCTGACTCAGAGATCTACGTTGTGGTGACAGATATTTTTCCAGATTTTGTAGTTTTGACAGTGATTTTCTTGTTCAAAGTCAGATGTTTGTTTTGAGCTTCCAGAGGTGATATCCGGTGCATACGAAGTCGGATTTTGGACTTCGAATAGTCAACGGAAAGCTTGTTCAGATAACTATACAGTGGATAAGTTTGGAGATATTTTGGCATGGTTTATTTGCTGTTTTATTTATCTGAGTTGTATATAGGTGTCTTTGACTATGGTGATACTGTGAGTTTATGGATAATCGAATCTTGGAGATTTGATGTTGGATTCATTGTATGCTCAGTTGTATATTTCAGATTATTCTATTTTTGACATGGTTATCAGTATATGGTTGGATTTATATGCTTCATTGATATATCTGCAAGTTGTGCAATATTGTAGGCAGTCTATACTTACATGTTGCATTTATGACTTGGATATGGGTTGTCTTTGCCCATTGATATTTCAATGTTGATACATGTTCAGTTTTGGTGGCTTGGTTTAGTCACTTAGTTTGCTGGTTTTGTTGTCATGTTAAGGATATGAGATGGTATTACCAGGTACAGTCATGATATGAGATATATGTAGTTGACTATGATTATGCAGATATGTGGACACGGTTGGGTTGAGTTGTTATATTTGGTGGTGATTATGGTGTCATGGATGTCTCTTGTATTTTAGAGACTTTGGCATGTCATGATGGTTTATGCAGGTGCATTGTTGGTGGTGTTGGATTGGTTCCTGATTATGGTTATGGTGGTGTATCTTCGTGGTATGAGGATCATGGTTTTACTTTTCCTTTTGGGAGCTCTTGTTATATTTGAGTTCTTTGATTGTGTGAGGGCCTTTGTTTGATCTTCATGAGGAGATTGTTATCATGATGTCATGGATAGCTTGATTACACTTTTCAGTGGGAGCTTTTGACAGTGATGGTTTTGGCTGTGATGGATATGTTTATGATGGTTTGGCGGTTGTAGGTATCTTCTTGGCTTGGAGATTATGGTTCTATTTTTATGTTACTGACATTTTAGTTGTGTGTGTAGACTTGGATGATCTTCATGGAGAGGATGGTTTTTCATGATGCCATGTGTGACTCGGTATCACAGTTCAGTGGGAGTTGTTGGCAGTGACAAGGATGCATCATTTGGTAAGGTTATCTCCATATGATTGGAGATATGGTTTCTTGGTTTAGAGTATATTTGTTATGGATGTCATGGTTTACTCTTGATATGCATTTAGAGTTTGACATATTACATGCTCTCTTGAGACCAGGATGTATATATATGTTATGGTGCATGTGATCTCCTATAAGGAGATGTTTAGATCATGGTGTCATGGTTATGTTCTTGATTCGCGATTGGATATATGACATTGATCTTGTGTGGTTCTCTTGGTATTGAGTACATCGACATTTGCTTGATTACTTCATGATGGTGCTATATTGCATTTGGAGTTTGGCATGGATTGGTTGGTTACAGGTACTTGTGGATGCTTGGAGACATAGGTGAGGCTTGAGTTCTCTTATGATTAGAGACATGTGTTGAGATGGATACTCTTGATGAGATTTTAGCAGGGAGTCTGAGGAGCCTACACCTTGGTTGGACGTGAGTTCAACATGGACCTATGAGGAGAATGTTTTTGGATGAGTCATGATGACTTGGATTTCTTGGAGGAGCATTCTCATTCCCCACTCTTGGTTTACTCAGCAGTTTCACTTGAGAGGTATTGCCCATTGTTACTTTCAGGTACTTTGTGTTTTATGCTTTATCTTCTCATGCATAAGAATCTTGAGCTATGGATATATGGTTTTGGAGGGTTCTTTTGAGGAGTGTTGGCATGTTTATCTCCTTATGCATTGTGATTACACTCATTGATGTTGAGTTTAGGAGATGTATTGGGCTTATTTCCTTCATTGGGAATGGATTTAGTTTGATCTTGTTTGGCTTGAGAAGCTTACATCCATGTTGATTACATGATACATATGTTATGTTTGATCTTGGAGATTGAATGTTTGGGTGTTGTTATGGCTTTTCTTTTGGGGTTTTGTAGAGGAGATCGTACTTGACATAGTTGGCTTTTAGAGGTGTATGTAGGAGATTTTTCTTACAGGTGATTGATATACAGGTTTTGATATCATTGTGAATGATTCCTTGTTACTACATGATGTAGTTTACACTTTCTATATGATGTTATTGGTAGACTTGGTATGCCTTGATCTTTTTCAGATTTGCATTACCCATGCAGTGGGAGCTCTTGGATGTGTATGTCATTCTTGGACAGGTTTTGCACATGTAGTTTATGATTGCAGTTTATGGGTGTATATGTTTATGGCATGAGTTTACTATGTTTTGTATACCTTGGAGGTATGGACAGTTGGATGTATTAACACTTGCTGTGGGTGTTATTTCAGCTTTTGGGTTTGTGTATCTTGATAGCTACTGGTGCATATTGATACTTTTGGAATGAGTGTATGTGTGTGGGATATCAGTTGAGCAGGAATTATGCTTCGTTGTGACAGATTGAGTGGTTTCTCTATTGGATGGCTTCTTATCTTTGTGCATTGGCATGATGGAGGATAAGAGCATTCATGCTTGGGATAGTAGTCCCTTTGATTCTTGTTACATGTATCTTGATGGAGCACATGGAGTATTTTGATTCCATGATGGTATATGTGGCTATATGGATTGTTCATTTGATTCATGTTTTGAGGTTACTTGTTCCCTTTATGCAATGTATACAACAAGTGGGAGAATGTTGGGAAAAGGTGTGTTGTACACCTTGCATTATGTATTTAATGTAATTATTCTTGGGGCCACTTAATGTTGCATGTAACATTGGCACATAAGTTAAGTTAATAAAATGTAATTATTTAATATTGGAAAATAATAAATAAAGCATCCAATATTAAATAAAGGGAAATGGTTTGTAATCTCATAGTTATTGTCACATAGTTTTGTGCAATACCACTTAGTGGTTTTGTGGGAGCTTGCTTCTATAAAAGCAACCACAAAGGTAGTTATTGTAAGAAGATGCAATTTTGCATGATTAGTTCTGGTTAGCATTTGTGAGGGTTTGAAGCATGGCACATGATGTGTGGTTGCATGCTTGTTCGCATGGATTGCTTGGAGAGAGCTTGTTGCTTCAATGGTGTTCATGGAGACTCAAAAGATGTATTGTAATCTTATTACTGAATAATACATGAGAGATGGATGCTTTTGGAGGCTGGGTTTTTCCCTCTTGAGGGTTTTCCCAGGGTATATCTTGTGTCATATTTTCATGGGTATGTTGTCTATTCTCTTGCATGTGGATTCTGAATACTTAAATGCATAGATTTCTTTATGGGTTATGTGGAAATTGTCTTTAATTGGCTGCAAGTTTCCAACAAATAATTCTTTGCGATTGTATACCCTTCTAGCCCTCAAAATATCCCTTTGTATGGATGCGGCTTTTTGGGGTCCAAGGCCCACTACAAATTGCAGGAGAGAAAAACCCATTTGTGTGACGCTGCTAGGCTTATGTCAAGACCAACTTGGTTGGTCACTGTAACCATTATTTGTTCGATAGCTTCATACCTGTCATCTGGAGTAAGGAAATGTTCCAGTGAATGAAGCTCCAACGATAATTTCTCTTTTCCAAGACCACATAATGTTGCAACCATGGCCAATGGATTCTGAAAATACCAACTAAGAGCTACAACATGCCTCACAATCCCTCTCTATTTTGTACAAGTTAGTCCTTGGAAAAACTGGAAATTGGGATTTTAGAGCATTAATTTCAGCTTCTAAAATCTCACCTCTACTAGATCTTTGCTTACAATGCGTGAACAACCCAACTGGAGCCTTTGTAAACACGGGCTCTTTTCACTCTGACCCAAATGCAATAAAATACTAGTTGGTTACTATAACCATTACTTGTTCGATAGCTGATGAACTATAACATATGTTCTGCATCTACAGGGTCACTGAAACCTTTAAGTTGTAAAACCCGATTCAATTCATTTGTAGTATCACCATCTTTGATAAATTCTCTCGTGACACTTTTTTAAATCACATCCATTGCAAAATTAACCACATCCATTGCAAACGACAGATTGCTATTCCCTGAGAAGTTTATGAACAATGAACAAATAAACTACATGACTCGCAACTTCATGAGTGAGTCCTTTGTCATTATAAGCTCTTAAGAAGATGTTCAAGTGCTTCCATTGAATGCCCATGGTATTGGAAGTGCATAGCCAAAACCCCATGCATCCTTTAGATGATATGCCCAGTTCCTTCTCAATATATTTCTTTCATGTTTACACCGAGTTCTACGTCTCACAATATTGACACAAAACTTCTTTGATAACTTTCTCATGAAGCATCGAATAACCTGGATTGGGTCAACATAACTTTCCCAATGACACTTTCTCATACAAAGGAGTTGTGAAACAAAGCTCATGGTCAATCAATGTAGTTCTGTATACTACACTGATTGTTTGCAAGTTAGCCTGTTGATGTCAAGTTTGTTTCCTTCTAGCATTCAAATAGTTGGAATTCTTTTTCTTAGAACTCATAGAAGTCAATCTGATACTTTTGTCCTACATAGATTCCAAGTCACGATCGACTTATGGATTATTTCCAACACCTGTAGCAGAAACAGTGGCTCTAGGAAAATTCACGGTCAGCAATTCACTGTCGGAAAATTCACCGCAAGAAAATTCACCGCCATCACAAATTCACTGCAAGTAAAATTCACCACCATCAATTCACCGCCAGGGAAAATTCATCACATGACATTTTTAAAATATATTACAAGACTTTGAATTTTTTTTTGCAAAAGAATAATTTTCACGGCATTAATAAAAGAATACAAACCTCCATTATTCTTTTTGTGAAAAAAAATTCAAAAGTCTTGAAAATATATATTAAAAATGTTAATGCCATTAATTTTTCATTGGTGGTGAATTTTCCTTAAGATGAATTTGTCATGCGGTGAATTATTGATGGTGAATTTTCCGATGGTGAATTTACCTGATAGCGAAACAATCCCTAAGACACCATTAACACTGCATTTGCTTTTGCCAGGAATTTCCTTGTAAATTCTCACCACTGCAACATGATCTCCAGGCTTGCAAGTGTCAACAAGATCATCCTCTACAATGATATCTACTTATCTAGGGAGCCGACCTAGAGCAGAGTTCTCAGGAACTTCCTGCATGGATATTATCTTATGGTCTCTATACTTGCACAGATCGAACTCAGTTAATAAGAGATTCCCTTGGTCATCTTGTGACAAGGTCGACACCCCAAATATTTGCATCAAAACATAATCTAGTTGACATGCCATCACATCTAGAGTACAAATCGAGAAACATTAGCTCGGTTTGGCAGTAATATTTTTTCTTAAATTTTGTCACATGGCGTTATTGGCCTTTTCTCCTCCTTTGAACCCAACATTGGAGGAACTTGAACAATATTGAGCTTTGAAGTGAAGGCTAACAAACAATTGTTGAACCCACCCTCTATTCCTATAAGTTCTAAAGCTGCAAATGGTACAATCTCAGGTATCTTCAATCTAAATCCTTTGTCAAAGCACATATTCTAATCTATATGAATAACATCACCAGTGTTGAAGTCCATTAAAATATTGTCCAAATATCTGCTTCTTAAACCCAAAATATACGCTACCATGCTCATTGTTGCTACAGTTCTAGAAAACCTTCATAACTTCAAACTAAAATTTTGCAACTTCTCACTTGGATGTCTGCAAAACCTTTGTAGGAGAATACTTATCAAATGAATCATGCCCTCGAGACAATAAATCCCATTTATTGCTGATTATGAAGATAGTATAATGCTTTTAATACTTCACTTAAAGAAAGATGCAATAACCGAATATTTAAACCCTTTCTTGTTACACAACTTTCATTAAATGAAGAAAAGATAATTTACAACATTGCAACCCAAAGATTACAATCTACTACAAATGAATAATGGGATTGCAAAACATTTAGAGGGCTAATCAAGACCATTACCTAGACCATTACCTGCACTTCATGATGTTAAAAATATAAAATTTATTTTGTTACCAGTGTCATGTTTCATGTAAGAGAGTCAGAGACACACTTATCCATACATGTACTTAAGGATCTTTGGATCTATATTTTTCATAGTAGAAAATACAATATCAATTTATGCTCTCCAACTTTCTACGTGATATCAAAACAGATACCCTGTGAGACTTCTGATTTCCTTTTATCATTTATCTTTGATTCAAAACAATGATTACAATGGCAATGGTGCATATTCATTCTAACAAACTTGGAGTGCAGATTTGCATGCCATAAAGATCTACTTACCGCATACTTGGGACTTCAAATTCTTCGATTGAACAATTTTTTAATGAAATTAATTCTAACTCCCTCCTTTCATTTACTTGCATTAAAGCCTATACAATCGACAGACCTAATCTCCTTCTACTCCACATATTGAACCAACTCATACTTAGTAATTCATTACTAGCCAACATCCTTCATAGCAACCCATTTAAACTCCACGCAGTGTTATAAAAAATGTGGTGTTCACGAAAGAGGATAATGGTGAGTTAAGATTGAAGAATAAAGGACGTTGAAGTAGTTTCAAAGATGTTGCAGCATAGAAAATTATAAGTATTTTTTCGAACAATTTACTAGTCAAGGGAGATCGATTTAATAAAGGTTTGGAAATCGTAGTACAACCAGCAATTAAAAATTTGAGGATGCCACATTATTTATGAAGAAATTTGCCATAAAAGGCAGGTTTTAAGTCATAACTATTAATCATAGCTTTTAAGAAGCCACCGATCTAGTTCCATTGAAGCCACTGCTTGAAAAAGCTAATCGCAATGTTAAAAAGGGGGAATTTGAATTTTAAAAGAGAGACCAAATCAATAGCCATTGCTGCCATATGAAAGAGATCACAATATCATTTTGTAAAGAAAAAATCACCCATGAGGGAGGTCACATGAATAGGAAGAAGATAAGCAACAAGTATTCTTACATTTGAAGGAGATAATCATGTGGAAATTGTCGTCTATTTAAGGAGAAATTGAGAGTTTGAAAGAAGTCTGAAGAGATAGTAGATCACTTCAAATCATAGAAGAGTGAAGGTGTGTGAAACCACTAAAAGCAGTTGTCATCAAGTATTACATAAGTGTTCTTTTTTGGTTAAATTATAACCATAAAAGAAAATTGTTTACCAATGGAAAAGGTTGGTAAAAGGGAAAGGAAAGCAAATAAAAATTTAATATGTATGGAAAATACTTTGGAAGAAATTGAGAAAATTAGAAAGAAAAATGAACAATTAGACACAAAAAATAGGTCACAAAAGGAAGATATATTGAAATTGAGAGAAGAAAATCTTTTGTTCAGTGAATTACTTGAAGCTTATGTAAAGGAAAATCAGAGTCTAAAGTTTGAAGCTTACGTAAAGGAAAACCAGAGTATAAAGTCTAAACCTACACTATGTAATGTATCATGTGATACAAGTGATTTGTTTTATTCATTACATGAATTGTTTGATAAATGTGATATAGCTAAAGCCTCTCTTGATGAAAAGTGTAAGGAAGGAAACAATATTATTGAATCTACAAATCTTGTTTGTTATGAGGATAATGAAAAAGTATGCTCTTAAAAAAATGTTGGATTTAAGATAATGAAAAAAATGGGATATGAAGGAAAAGGTTTGAGAAAATATGGACAAGGAATTATACAACCCATTGAGCTAATAGTAAGGCCAAAGAATGAAGGCCTTGAATATGCTAGTGGAAATATAAATGATAATACAAATGTTACAAGTTCAAACAACTTATTTCAAGAAATACAATGCATACAATGTTCTAATTGTCATAGGCATGGACACAAAAAATAAATGTGTTGGGATCTTCATCCTTGCAGTATCTGTGGATAGAAGAAGCATTTTGAGAAATTGTGTTGCAATAAAAAGTGGAAGAAACAACCTTTAAAAGATAGTATATATATGAATTATAGGTGAATTGGTGTATGTAGTTGGAAAAATTTCACAAATATGTTTAAAATGTTGTACATGCATAAATATTCTCATGTCAGACAACTAATAAATCAGGGTCAAATATCATCCTAGAAACCATATAATCTAGTCTATGAATTTTGACTACTATAAAGGCTACTTGAATTCTATCCATGTAGTTGAATGAGATTTGAATTTGGAGCACTCATATATGTAAAAGTTGTACATTTGATCACAAAGATCATTGTTGAATGGTTGCAACATTGATTGCAAAGATCATTGTTGAACCTAAAAGTTGTACTCTTGATTGTAAAGATCATTTTTGAACCTAAAAATTTGAAGGATTGATCGTAGAGATCATTGTTGAATAGTTGTAGCATTGATCACAAAGATCATTGCTAAATTTGTGAAATATTTGATCACAAAGATCATTGTTAAAATTGATCATAGAGATCGTTGAAGCTTTTGGTTGCAAAGATCATTGTTGAAGTTGATCACAAAGATCGTTACTAATCATTGAAGAAATTGATCGAAAGATCGTTGTTAAAATTGATTGAAAAGATTGTTGTTGAAATTGATTGCAAAGATTGTTGTTGAAATCGATCGAAAAGATCATTGTTGAAATTGATCGAAAAGATCATTGTTGAAATTGATCGAAAAGATCATTGTTGAAATTTCAATCGAAAAGATCATTGTTGAAGTTTATTGTAGAGATCATTTCTAAATTTGTGAAGTTATTGACCATAAAAGTCATTGGGAATGCTTCACTTCCTTTATTGATATAACTATGGAGAATGTCTTACCATGGACAAAGATGGATAAAAGTAGTCAAAGCTATTCAAAAGAAGGTTAATTTTTCATACTTTGAAGAAGACATTTGTGTTAAATATTCTTCATTTGTACATGGGTAGCTAATAAACCTGTTTGTTATAGGTGGCCCCCATCATCTAGTTAAGTTGTGTGATAAAATAAAATTTATGGGGGGTGTTACAAATATAAACTTTATTTAGTTACCAGGTGTCATGTATCATGTAAGAGACACACCTATCCATACATGTACTTAAGGGTCTTTGGATCCATATTTTTTATAGTAGAAAATATAATATCAATTTATGCTCTCCAATTTACTACACATGACATATTATATCCTACTAATTATGTAAAGACAAAATGAAAGGATTGATATGTGAGTGAAGTAAATAGCCCCCAAAATCTCTGCATTCTTATGCATCATGGTAAACCTTCCTTCATTATTCCTGCAATGTGGTGTAAAATAGAGCAACCAAATGCTTCTTCTAGCAAAATAAATGTAACCAGTACAGGGACATTACTCATGAGTTATTTTGAGCATGCTTGATGATTTGTTGTAACCCTTGAAGGAGTCTTGTTTCTTCACACCACATGCCATGCTTTTGTCCCCAACGTGGATGAAACTTTGAAAAAACAATTGTTAGTCTCATGTTGCTGCCATTAACTTCCAAGAGGCCTCTTTGATGTAACAAACAAAAAACCCCTAGAACTCATTCTACGTGAATGGAGGGAAAAAACAAAACAAATATTATTCTTTTCATAGCATTAAGCGTAGCACAAATATTATCTCTCATTCTCCTTTTTTCTTAAGACTAATAGAGGCTTAGGGTTAAAAAATATAAAAAATAACTTTACAAAATGTCTTTCAACCCTTCTAGTGACTATTTTTGTCAAGGAATGTCAAAAATATCAATAAGTATATTTACTATTTTTTTACAAATAACATATCTATGGACTGAACATGACTGCATAATCAAGAGATGAAGTGTCGAGAGATGGAGGACGAATGCTCTGACCTTGGAATTTCATTACATATAAGTATTTACATTATTTTTCATTCATAATAGATTAATATAAGTTAACCTTATATTTCAAAAAATATATACTAAATTGTATATGCTTATTAAAAATTACCTATCGATCAATATTGAAGTTGTGCTATTAAGTAACTCATCTATCAACACATTATTATCTAATATAGATGTATCCTTATTGCATATGTATATATCATGCTCCTAAAAATTTGGAGCATCCTTTGTATTTTTTTTATCCTCATCATCCTCAAACCCACAGTCATAGATAGATCGATAGCTACAATAAAGGTGAGGTGAAAATTGATGCCTAGAAGAGTTAGAGTCAACAAAATATGAAAATGGAATACTATACTACATTAAAGTGTGTGTGAGGGAGCTAATTAACTATAAATTCTCCACCTCAATTCTCTCCTTCACACCAGAAGGGGTCATCACATGTTGAATGTTTGGTCTGCCTAGGTTTTTTGGTACATGGTCTTGGGCATGACATGCCTCCTCCTTGTCTTGTGAAAATACTTTACCTCTACCTTGAAAATATTACATACAGTCAAAATAATTTAGAATCTCATTGAGGAAAAAAACACAATAGAGTTTCCTCAAGAAATATTATGGGAAATTGTTATTGTTGCATGAGGGATGGTAAAAGCAATATGCCACCTATCCAAAAAACGTCTCTTATTCATTGGTGTTGGAACCAATGAATAGAAAATCTCTTGTAACTTTTATGCAAGGGTGCATTGGTACTTAGATCAATAAACAATGCACACAAATCATTTTTATTTTTCTTTTTTACTTGTTTATATGATAATTTTGAATAGCATAATTACCATGTGTTATCTTTATAAATGGATCATGTGTTTATTTGGCCACTAATAGAATCTATATAAGAAATATTACATTCTAATGATGTTTTGTATATTGCCCCTCAGTTTGTTCTCGGTCTGACTATTTTTTTGTATCAGATTGGGAAATTATGATACTTTGCTTGATGTTGGATTCACTGTTATGATTATAGTTGATGATACTTTTATCATCAATATTTTATGATTATGCTATGACTGGTATATGGATTTAATTGATTTCATGGATTAATCTTGCTATGCGCATAAGTGATTATCTCACAATTGTATGTTGTTAGCATTTCATTATTATGCATTGATGTATTTTGGTGAAGGGGAACAGTGTCACATCACTCACTTGTGAGTTCCCTGTGACGCTGCGACTTTCCTTTCATGATATGTTTGATTGTTTGACTATGCATATGCTTGACCATGTGGTTTGTTGTAAGTTGCAAGTACTAGGCATCGACTCCACCTAAATTTTCAGGTTTGAGCGTGCCTTAAACCCAATGGAAATTGTTGATAGAGATAGCATTTGGTCCCTATTTAACTATCATCCTTGATGAGGATGAGCATCCATTTGTACTACCCTGTCAATGTGGTCAGTTCAGCTTAGTCTGTCAGTGTTGTTGTGTTGTTTTCCGACTCGCTGTGAAGTCGGGTATTGTTTGGTATTTCATCCATTTGATTTAAAGTTGGTCGATTAGTGCTTTGATTAATTATTGCATTAAAATGAAGTTATTGAAGTTAAAAAGGGAATTTTTGATAATTAAATAAATGCTTTAATATGATTGTGGTTTTGATAAATAAATATAATCAATGCCTTTATTTGGTTTGAATAAATTAAGATTATGTTTTAATATAGAAATAATAAAATAAATACATTTGTGCAAACAAAATTAAAATGAAAGATTAAATTAATAAATAAAATATCTTAAAGTTAGTTTATTATGTGCAAATAATTAAGGATATGTTTATTAATAAACATATTGAGGAGTGGTAGTAATCAATAGCAGGAAAATTAAATAAATAAATTTAAAGAAAGGAGTTGCATGCAACAACGGATATGGTGGAGTGGTTAATAGATTGGCTAATTTGCTAAAGAAAGGGGCCCTTTTGCACAATTTTTGGAAAAAACTAATCTTGTTGCTTCCCATGAATGTTTCTTGTTTTTTTTCTAGTTTCGGGGGTTATGGTTTTGGACTTCTGCAGTGTTTTTGAGATTTTGAAGTGTGTTGACGGTGCAAGCAGAGAGTGGTGAGCTCGACATCAACCTTCATTCTAACAAGCAGGAAAACCAGGTTCCTTGCTTATCTCAAATCTAAATCTATAGAAAATGGAAATGGATTATTGTTCTGCTTGAAATAAATTAATTTCTTGTTTAATTCTAAGATCAACATTTTAGTAAATCCAGAGTTATTCAACTGCAACAAATTTCTAAATCTATGTATTTTTGTGTAGCTTAGCTTTTTGCTTAAATCCCCTCTTGATCTCAGTTTTGGAACTATTGTTGTTGTTATATGCTTTGTTTGGATAACGATTTGTCTTTCTTCATGTTGAAATTACATTTGCTCAATAGTCTCTGAAACCTTGCAAGAATTCCCAATTTTGTTTCATATTGTTTCATATAGCCAATTCTTTATGGCTGAATGCATTCGTTTCTTGGCATGATAAGTCATACCCTGTAACTGGGTGTTGAGTTCTTGTTATACCTGCACCTTAATGGCTCCATTCTCTAAACTCTTTTTAGGTGTCTTGGGTTGAGTTTGGAGATATTCCTCTGGCTACCTTCCAAACGTCGCCCTTCATAGTCTTGCATTATTGTGGCGTATAGAATATCAATGGAAATCCCCATGATTATCTCATGCTTGTGTCATGGCTTGCGTAGTGTTTAATTAGAGTTATTGATTGCTTTTATACTCCAACTGCACACCTCTTTCTATTAATTTATGTTGTACGTGGTGAGACCATTCTACGTCCCATGAAGATTTTGAGACAGTGCTCTAACTTGATATTTGGTTCAACTTAACACTTGAATCTAGTAGCCACAGTTAGGTGCCTTTGTCATTCGATTATTCTTGCCTTTTTGTGTTTCTTTTGAACCACCCTCTGTGTATTTGAGAATGTGGTGGATGGTATGTGAAGGAAATTAGAAATGTGTGTTTGAAAGAAATTAGAAATGTGTGTTTGAAGATTGTTTATTAAATTTTGATTTAGCCGAACCGCCATGCTTATAATACTCCATGTTTCCTTTGTAGATATCGATGGCTATATGATGTCTTGCTTTGCCATCAAAATTGGATAACAATTCTCTACTTTTTCCTTAGTCACTGGACTCTCCTTACCACCTTTCATTCTTTGGAATTAGATATTTTAATGTGTTCGTAACTGTATATCACAACAAGTTGTAAATTCGACTAACTATCTTTCGCTTTATTCACTTTTGATATTTGATTGTTATGAAGTGTGTGTATATATATATAATAGGATAAGTTGTGAATAAATATATATCTATATATAAATATGGCTATATATATACATATATAGTTATTGATATGGTTTAAAAACTACATTATGTATTAATAAAAAAAAAACAGAACCTTGCTTTGGTAATATAAAGGCATATGTGAATAGATATATAAATATGTATATATATATGCTCAAACATGTGTATATATATATACATACTTATATATGTTTATATATATATATATATATATAATATTGTATATGTGCATGTGTGTATATATATGATGAGATCAATAAGTGAACATTGCTTCCTTAGTTATTAGTCAATTATGTAAGAGAAATAAAGGAAATAAAGGAAAAATTTGGATATGGAAGGATTAGTGCATTGTGTAAATGGAAGATTAGTGTATATGGAATAATAGATTATTCTTTGGGTTAAGATGAATGCTTAGTAAACATGTAATTGGTTGCATTGTAAATTCACCCTGTATACTATAGCTACATTATTGGATTGTGTTGGTTGTATGAAGTAATTTGAATGAGTAATGGAAATGGGGATGATTGTGAGCTATTGTTCAATGTTTAAGTCATTATGTGAGGTGGATATTGGAAGTCTTCTAGAGGGTTGGGAATTATGTTATTGGTTAAATGTTTATGTGGACCCTTGAACTTGGTTGATGTGATACTTGTGATGTGTTGATATGGGTCTTTTTCTATGCACTCTTTATTTGTATTACAATTGTGTTTGAGAGCGAGATGGTCCATGCCTTGCTCAGGTTATATACTTTTGTGGTCTTTGTTTTATGTGTATGATGGATTTACCCTATTGATTTTATTGGGTATCCTAGCTGCTAGTAGGGGGAGTGGCTCTCAATGGGGGTTGACGCACAAAGGGGCGCCAGGGTAACTCATGTGGGAGTTTTTTAACTCAGTGATTACTTAAAATGAATTAGGGGGTTGGGTAGTTTACACATTAATCAAGATAAGTGAATGTCTCACCCATGCTTGTAGTGCTCGTTTAGGCTAAGGATGGGTTGAGAAGGCCTAGTTGGCAAGACCAACTTCCTTTTCCTCACGAAAGGAAGATTGGCTCCACATGTGTCACCTTATGAGGCCGACGCCTAGTGAGAGGCTGTTAGGGTAACCATAGATGGGGGTCAGCATTTAGTGAGAGACTGTCAGGGTAACCCATGTTAGGACCATGCAATCACACTCTTCCCTCTGCAGACTAGTATTCCCTTGTTTTTTTTCTTCCCTTGGTGTGTGATGTCCTTTGTAAGTAATGTATGTTCTTTTGTGATGTTATTATTGTTGTAATTTCATCTGCTCTCTGTTTAGCCTTGTTATGTCAATTTGTGGTTGCCTAGTTGTTGTTGTTGTGGGACCAGGTGTTATCTCCTAGCATGGGGGGTGGACCTTTAGGTTCTACATGGTTAGGTGGAATGTGCCATGTACTCCATGTTAAAAGGCATAGGACAATTGAGAGGGGGGGTGAACCAGTTGCCACCAAATTCAAACATAAAACTCCTAACACTTATCAACTTCACAACCACACTATTATATTATTAAGTATGGTAAGTATGGACATGAAATGCAGATAATAGAAAGTAAAATCAACACAATGAACACCATATTTTATGTGGAAAAACTAATAAGGGAAAAACCATGTTGAGGATTAACTCACAATGTAAAGTGATCAAAAAATTGAGTACAAGAGGCTCACTGCTTAGAATAGGACTCACTGTCTAGATACAAAGGCTCACTACCTACAAAAAGGACTCACTATCTAACATGGAGGCTCACTACATATAGATACAAAAGATAACATAAAGATCCACCAAAATAATTTACACACATCTACAACCTTGATCAAAAGATTGTAGAAACCTTCAACTCACTACTTTTAGGAATATAACACAATGAAGTACAACTGCCTCAACTCACTTTCACACAACTTTTCTCTTCACTTGTGGCTTACTTTGTTACTTTTTCATCATCTAATCCTTTTCATATTGAATTGCATTAATACCATCTTCAAATTTAGAAACATTCTCCAAGGTCGGCCACATACGCTTCATTTCATAAATTTAAACTAGGTTGGCAACTCAACATTCCCACAGTGGAAAAGAATGAGAGTGGACCAATTAAACACTTAACCAAGAACAAAAGAAACATCGAATCAACCACATGCTTCTTGAATTAAATTTTAAATTCTTCATATGAAGTGTAAACACTAGGTTTTTCTAACTTAATGAAAATACAAATGAACATTGAAGTACATGCTTTCCAACAAGAAGATAACAAACAGACGATGTAAACTGCTTCATCATGCACGAGAACACATCTTAGATACTTCCAGATACATCCGCAACAGGTGTAACAACTCTCAAACACAAAACTCTTTTCAATAGTCCATTTAGACTATGCAATCCCACACAACAACTCTGAAGCTCATCTTCCAGAGCACCAAAACTTGAACATCTCTTTCAGAACGTAGAGCACATCATTACAAGACATATTCCAGATCTGCAAGACCTAAAACAAAAAAGTGGAGGAATACGAAGTAGAAATACTTCTCCCAATCCATAGATAACCAACTCTACCAAAATAGTTCACACACTAGTGAACACAACTTCCACCTTCCATCAAACCAATAACAACAAATCAAGAGATATCACCAACAGATCACCAACAACAAACCTTTAGATCCACACGAGAATAAGATCAACATGGAGCACATTCTAAACATATACATAACTTGACTTCACTCTTTATTAATTTTCTCAAAAGCATTTGGTTACCCATCATTTCAGCACATTTGCAACATCATATGGATAGCTCCATGTACTCACAACATCTTAACAAAATCTCAACTATACCTGCACAATCTGCAACATTCTTAACTATGTTGACATCAATAACAACATTAATGAAAAAACCACCAAACTTGCTCATACTTGCAAAAATCTCCCCCTTTGTCATTGATGACAACACATTATGTGAAAAACCATCAAAGACCACATTCTCCTTTAAGCACCCTGCACAATATTCTGAGAGAACTCATTTTCTCTTTCTCTTTTACTATTTTTCACATGAATCTCTCTCCCCCTTTGACATCAGTGGAAAATACCAAAATCCTTGATCACTCCCCCTTACGAGTGCACCCATTCAACTCATACTACAACAATGAAAACTTTCTACTCCCCCTATGGAGTAGACACATTCATTAGTCTAGATAAATGAAGATTATATGAATCCATTGGACTGATGCACCTCCATGTGCAGCTAGTTTGGAGGGATAATGACCCCCAACCTCTCCCTAACATACTCAAAAGTATCCTTTGGTAGAGCCTTAATGAATATATCAGCAATCTGTTCCTTTGTTGACACATACTCTAGCCTGACTTTGTTCTCTAACACCTTCTCTCTTAGGAAATGAAATCTGATAGATATATGTTTTGTTCTTGAATCATTATCGAATTCTTTAAAATGTTTATAGCACTTGTATTGTCACAAAAAATAGGAATATGCCCATCACATACCACTCCAATATCTTTCAGAGTTTGCTTCATCCATAAAACCTATGTGCAGCAGGATGTTGCAACAATATACTCTGCTTTTGTAGTGGATAAAGAAACTGAGTCTTGTTTCTTACTTAACCAAGAAACCAATCTTCCGCCAAGAAAGAAAGAATCTCCACTAGTACTCTTCCGATCATCCACACAAATAGTCCAATCTGCATCATTATAAGCACTTAAAGTGAAATCAACATCCTCAGGATACCATAAGCCATAATTTGGTGTACCTTTAAGATATATCTGAATATCCTCTTTACAACTATAAAATTTGCTTGTTTAGGATCTGCTTGAAATTTAGCAACTAAACATATTGCATTGCATGATATCCGATCTAGTAGTAGTAAGATACATCAGTCCACCAATCATAGATATGTATTTTCTCTAATCAGCTTTAACATATTCATCATCTTTACTTAGCTTACATCCGGTCACCATAGGAGTACTAACTGGTTTGGAGTCATCCATTCCAAACTTCTTTAACAACTCTTTCACATACTTAGATTGTGAAATGAATATCCCTTTATTAGTTTGATTTACTTGAAGACTAAGAAATAAATTCAACTCACCAATCATGGACATTTCAAATTCTTTTTTGCATTTCTTTTGCAAATCTCTTACACATACTTTCATTTCCTTCAAAGATGATATCATCAACATATACTGCTACTATCAACATATTGTTACCTTGCACTTTGAAGTAGAGATCGTTGTCAGTAGAGCCTTTGTTGAATCCTTGTGTCGGGTATCTATCCAATCTTGCATACCATGCTCTGGGAGCTTGTTTCAGTCCATACAATGCCTTATTTAATTTACAAAACATATTCAGTTTGTCTGATAACTGAAATCCTTCAGGTTGTTTTATGTATACTTATTCTTCCAATTCACCATTCATAAATGTAGACTTGACATCCATCTGATATACCTTGAAATCGTTGTGGGTAGAAAATGCCAAAAACATCCTAATAGCTTCCATTCTTTCCACCAGGGAAAATATCTCTTCAAAGTATATGCCTTCAACTTGTGAGTATCCCTTGCATACAAGTCTTGCTTTGTTTCTTATAACTTCACCATTTTCATTTAACTTATTCCTGAACACCCACTTTGAACCAATTACATTCTTATTCACAGGTCTAGGAACCAGTTCCCATGTCCGATTCTTCTCTATTTTTTGCAACTCTTCTTTCATAGCTCTAACCCAACTTTCATCTTCACATGCTTCACATAAAAACTTAGGTTCAATTTTAGAAAGTAAGCACAAATTTAACTTAGCTACTACTTTACTTCTTGTCTTCACACCTTCAATCTTATCTCCAATTAACTATTCTTTTGGATGATTCTTCTGGACATACTTAGGAGTCTTAACAGTAGGTTCTGAAGTTTCTTCTTCTTCTTCAATCTGCTCTTCTTCCTCCTCCTCCTTGTTCTCTTCAAGTACTTGTCTGTGGATAGGATCATAAGAATTAACTTCACTTATCTCAATGGTTCTATGTGTATCCTCATCAACCTTCACATTAGCACTCTCAACAATCTTCCTCAATCTTTTATTAAAGTATCTATATGCTTTGTTGGTAGTTGAATATCCAAGGAAAATCCCTTCGTCACATTTAGCATCATACTTCCCAAGATTTTCATTATCTCTTTTAATGTAGCATCTGCTTTCAAACACCTTAAAGTATTTCACAGTAGGAGCCTTACCAGTCCATAAATCATAAGGATTTTTTGTGTTGTTGCCTCTGATTTGAACTCTGTTAAGAATATAAACAATAGTGTGTATTACCTCTCTCTAGTATACATCAGGTACATTTGCTTCTTTCATCATGGTTCTTGCAACTTCCCGTGTAGTTTGGTTCTTTCTCTCAACCCCTCCATTTTGCTGAGGGGTTCTTGGAGCAGAAAAGTGTCTCTTTATGCCATGCTCTTCACAAAATGCATTAAACTCATTAGAAGTGAATTCTCCACCTCTATTAGATCTCAAACATTTGATTCTTAGGTTCACTTCATTTTCTACTCTTTCTTTGAACACTTTAAACCTATCTAGAGCCTGAGTCTTTTCTCTAATAAAAGAAACCCATGTCATTCAAGAATAATTATCAATAAAGAGCACGAAATACCTATCGCCATTTAGGATTCCCATTCTCGTAGGACCACAAAGGTCTGTATGAATTAATTCCAAAATTCTGGTAGTAGTTTGCTCTTTTCCTTTGAAATTGCATCTTGTATGTTTCCCAAGCTGACAACTTTTGCAAACAGTATTAGTAGGCTTTATTGTTTTAGGCAGACCTTGTACAACATCTCTTGAATTGATCTTGACCAGATTATCAAAGTTTACATGTCCCATTCTTTGGTGCCACAACGAAATTTTATTAACTTGAGATACAAGGCACTAACCATCAACACCCTTAAGTTGATAGATGTTTCCATGAGTTCTCCTTCCTACAACAACCATAGCTCTGGATCCTTTTCTAATATCACAAGCATTATCTTGAAACAAAAATTTAAAACCTTTTCTACACATATATCCAACACTCAAAAGGTTATGCCTTAGACCCTTTACATAATATACATCATCAATGTTGTGTATTCCATCAAAACTAGTTGTAATTTTCCCAACAATCTTTGCCCCTGAATCATCACCAAACATGGCCAAACCACCATCATACTTTTCAATTTTAATAAACTTAATTTTATCTATGGTCATGTGATTAGAACATCCACTATCAATCATCCAATAGTCTTCATCCCGTCTAGCATGAAATTTTGTGACCAAAGTACCTTCCATCCCATCCTTCTTGTTCTCTGAATCACTTTTTCTTGCACAATAATTCACTCTAATCCATCTAGATTTACTCTTCAAAGCTAAGAACAATAATTCACTATCATTATTCTCATAATCAGATTCATCATCAGAGATTTCAACTTCTTTTATAACATAATACAACTTTTTGTATTTCCTATCCTTTCTATCTTTATGATCTTTGTTCTTTGTATGTATAGTTCTCTTTGGAAATCTTAAAGCATAATGACCAATATTACCACAACTGAAACATTTAAAGGGAAACATACCTTTATACTTACTGGTACCTTTCTTCAACTTCCTTGTAAAGTTCACTTCCAACTCACCTGAACCATCACTATTCGAATCATCTTCAATCTTTGTTGCTTTAAATGTTGTTTCTGTCTTTTCCTCTTTCTTTCCAAACTTTCTCATCTCAAATGTAGTCAAGGTGCCAAACAACTCTTCTTTAGTATATTTATTTGGATCATATGTTTCCTCAATAACTTAAACTTATTCACTGTAACATTCCAATAGAGTCATTAGAATCTTCTCAATTATATCTTCATTAGTCAGAGTACCCCCTTGATTTCTAACTTCATTTGCTACTAGATAATTTCTCTGAAAATAGTTTACAATATCTTCTCCTTCTTC
Source organism: Sequoia sempervirens (assembly GCA_007258455.2). NCBI lineage: Eukaryota > Viridiplantae > Streptophyta > Pinopsida > Cupressales > Cupressaceae > Sequoia > Sequoia sempervirens. Next base: position 255,713 of record VDFB02049454.1, on the reverse strand, counting down.
TATTTTCATATTCTCATATCTATGCTTTACCGTCAACTTCTTTGTCAATTTCACTCTATCATTTCCCTCATAGAGATCTTCCAAATTATTCCAAACTTCATAAGCAGTTCCTAGAGAGATAACATTTGTTTGCTTAGTCTTGGATAAAGCACTGTAAATAACATACCTCGCTTGTTCATTCTCCTCATAAACAAAAACCTCATCTACAGTAGTAGGACCACTCGCCAGAGCAACATACTTCGTCTCAACAACCTTCCAGGTCTTGTAACCAAGAGAGATAATATATCCTCTCATATGCACTTTCCAGTCACTATAATCAGATCCATCAAACATTGGGATTGCCAACTTATGCGCCATCGGATCTTCCTTAAGCGGTTAAGCTCTACACCAAGGAACCTAGCTCTGATACCAATTGTTAAAAGGCACAAGACAACTAAGAAGGGGGGTTGTATCAGTTGTCACCAAATTCAAACAGAAAAATCCTAACACTTATCAACTTCACAACCACACTATTTTGTTATTAAGCATGAACATGAAATGCAAATAAAAAAAGTAAATATGTGAGTAATGTAATTATCTTTCTTTTGTGTTTTTTGTTGGTCGGTCTTTCGATAATTAATTCTACGGTGCAAAGAAGCAGAAACAATGGAACCCATTATTGCAAAGTGCAGAGAGATAAAAGCAACCCATGAAGCAAAGGAATGACACCCATATGCGGAATTAAAGTGAACAAACATATGCAGGAAAAGAAAAGAAAACCCACATTGTAGAACTGCAAGAAAAAAGGAGACAAATTTTTTAACATAAGCTATATCTTCATTATATTTATATAATTTGATAGGTACATCATCAAAATGGCTTAGAGGCCACACTTTTAGAGTATATTTTTATATATATTATGTATCTTATTTATATAGCTACTATAAAGCCTTTTCTAGGAATATGTACAAAAAATGGACTAATGGGTATTATTTCTTAAAAGCATAAAAGGAAATTTTCAATCATAGGCATGAGTAGCAGCAATGGAGGCATCAATGGTAGTTTATGGGATCACTTCATCAGCAGGGGAAACATCAAGACCAACAACATTCACAAGAGCAATGACAAGTGGCACAGGGAACACCGGGTTCTTGAAGGCGGTGTACCAGTTAATGTCATAAAAGGGCACCACGTTGTACAGGTGAAATAGAAAGTGGCATGCACGGGTGACCCTCTGACAATGCTCTTCTTGCAACTAGATGCAAAAACCGCTCAGGAATGACAACCATGGTATGACTATGTCTTCTTCAATGTACTTCTGAAGGTTGCTTGTCATTGGAAAGCCTATGCCAAACACAACGTTTGCCACCACCTCCCCAAGGCTGCCCAGATAATTCTTCAGAAATATCTCAAGCACTAGAGAAAGAACCAACGACTTGGGAACTACAATGTCGAGCATGGATGCGACAAAGTGAGAGCACACATCAGTATTAGATCTATACTTTTCCTCATAGTCAATGCAACCCCTCCCCAAAACCCACTTTATCATTATAATGGCCAAATAATGCTTATTCTTGGTCATTCATTTGAGGCACCTAGTTGAAATTTCATCAAGAAAAGTCAACTAGGATTTCTTGCATACTAGCTTGATTGGTGTATTCATGGCAACAAGCTATATGCAATTATCTAATGCTAGCTCTACACGTAGACTTCTTAAGTCTAAGCTTTATGCAAATTCTACGCAACTGCTAAAGCCGAATGCTAAGCCAATTACCTATTACCAATTTTGCTAAGATTGCTAAGTGTGATTTCGCTATTTCCTAAGTACCTATTTATAGAAATGACCAGGATAGGTGTGGTAATTTGCATACCATAAACATGATGTTAATCAAGTACTATCTTGAAAATTACACCAAGGCTCGCTCAAATTTCCCACCCAACTACGTCTACTAGGTATGATTTGTTGCGTGCAAGGATTAATAGGAGCTAATTAATTAGCATAAATTGGTGGTAGTCTTTGGTGGTAGTTCATACAGCCGAATGATGAGGTGTTGCATTGCAAGCATTTTTTGAACTCCAAGGCAAAACTCATTTCACTTCAAGCACTTATTGCGTATTTGGATTAATCATTATGTTTGGAATATTAATTGCCACGACAAACAAATGCCTAAGCTTCCTTCAAATTGTCAGCTCAAGTTCCAAGAAAATCACGTCGGAGTACATCATTACCAAAGGTCATTATGAATTCTTATCATTTCAAAATGGCAAGTAATTCATTTTGCACGAGCAAATAACTAGCAGTACATGCCAAATTTAATGTTAGAAGGTGAGTGTTGTTGGCCACCCAAAGAAGGAAATAAATAAGTATTGCATTGCAAAAGGCTAGCATTGTGAAAGCTTTTTAAACATGCTACCTAGAGCAAAAGAAGTTTTGAGTGTAACTAGAGCTGAGGTAAATTGCAAAAAATTTGAGCTAAACAAAAGTATCCAGTAGAAGGAAAATGGTAGGAAGTTCTCAAGCAGAGGCACAAGTAGAAGTACAGGGAGAGGTAATGCAAAGCTTATTTGATGCTACATGCAACATCAACCATCTATGTCTTGAAGACATCTCTTACGCTTTGCCTGGTATACCTAATAAGCTAGAATGGGTAAACACACGGCTCCTGGATAAGCCCAAACGTTATAGAAACCAAAGCCTAATCAAGGAGGGAGGACTGAGATAATATTCATGATCCAATTCTCACAAAGAACCCTAATTCTTTGAGGGAGGTGACCTGTGAAAGGATGAAGAAATTCAGTGACCCGATAGAGACTTTGGTGCAGAAGCTATGGTTCAATGGGCTCCCACAATATATGGTCCTGTTTGTGCATTATTTCCTGGAACTATTTGATGCATCCATCAAGCATTTCAACCCGAGCACTAACACCATCGAGGGTAGAGAGTTAAAGGTTAATATATGCCCAGGAGATATCTAGAATATGTTGTGCATCCCTGACCAAAGCTCCAAAGAGGAAGATCCATTCACTCCAAAAAAAGGGGGAAGAAATATGGAGAACCAGACAAAAGGCTTTGGAATTTTATAACAAAGAAACCCAAAGAATTAAGGAAAATTAGTAGAAGCCACCAAAGATCCAGGCGTCACACAATGCCTTCCCAATAGACATGTAGGAGGCCTTCTCAATGCTGGAATTTGTTTGCGGCCTAGACACTAACAAGGATGTGCACGAGTTTTAGTTGGGTCTCGGGTTTCAGTTCCATAGACAACATTCCTATTTCTAGTATGACTTTGCACAATTCCTTGTTGATGAGATGATAAGTCAAATAAGGGACTACCAAATGCAATGGAGGTTCAGGTTTCCTTCCTTCCTTGCCCATATGTTTTTGCATCATAACCCTAATTTCTTCAAGAAGCATGTGAAGTTGGCTATTTTTTTAGGATCTGGAAAAAGGAGGTCAGTTTCTGTATGGAATCCTCTCCTCTCCTCTACTTACGATTATCATGCATTTTCAGATTATTTCTTGACTTTGATTTTGCAAGATTCAAATGGAGATGATGGTATAGAGTGACTCACCAAGGAGCAGACAGGGTATATGTAGAACTTCACTCCCAAATGTCACTAGTTTCTCATAGTGGATTTCACATTCATTTGGATGCGTGGTTTCACCGAGGAACCATTTTTCCTTCTGACATGTGTCACAAATTGGGTGCTAGCCCTTGAAATGTTTTGGAAAGTATCCCTCATCAACTACACCTTTTGTGGGGGAAAGGCCAAGAAAAAAGGGTTTTTCATTAAGCGTTTTTCATCTGCCCGCTAAGTTTTAAAATGGTGGTCATGAACAAGAAATAGATGCACAAATTATTGGAAGATAAGCTGGCTCACTCGGGGTTGGTAATGATTTGCGATAAATGGAATTACAACCCAAAAAATGACTTTCCAAATACATATGTAAAGGTAATGCACAGTCCCCGACCTTACTGGGAAAAGAGGCAGAACTTGCTGAAAGATCTGGATGATATTTTCATTGACTTGATTCATATTCCTACAAAGGATAGTAGGCCACCATGGCATAGGTTCTACTTCATTGCGACGAAGTATGATGAGAAGCGCAAAATAGAAGCTGACCTTCGAAACAAATTATCAAAAATAGAAGGATGGAAAGAGGAAAAAATTAGAGATTTCTAGGTGTGCCACCAAGAAATCAACAAACCCAAGGCCCCTTATGGAAGCATGGCGTTGGATGATGAATTTGATAGACTATGGAATGAGGCACACACTGATTCTGACATGAGCGTTGATAAGGATGATGACTTCGGTGAGGAGTCCAAAGAGCATGTGGGGAAAGGAAAGGAGAAGGAATCAAAAGTGTTGTCGGTCTCTGCTCAACAAAAGAGGAAGGCAACAGAGTGGCCTAGCCAAATTACTACAAAGGATGAATGTATTGAGAGCTTTGTGGACACTCACCTAGACCGTAACAAGGACAATAACGACTCCACAATAATCAGAAACTATAGAGGTGGAGGACTCCCCGCCCACCAAATGCTAACACAGAAGAAATTGTTGGGGAAGGTTCACAAGAACCCACAACAAGTTAGGAGGCAATGGAGAGCCAACAACAACAATCATCTAGTTAGTAGGTAAAATTTCCTCCTTTTTCTCTTACTTTGCAATCTCTAGTGTCCCTTGCTATCTCTACGGCGCCCATCACTACAAGTGTCGGCCCTTCCTTTTCTACCTTTGTCACAATGGTCACAAGAGGTTTCTCCCAACTCTCCCATATGAGGCCATTTATCTTGATTCCTTTGCAGACCCTTACATCATGGGTCGATGTCCAATCTGCTCTTGCCTCTCTTTCTACGAGCATGACCACTATTGACACCCCTCCTGCTACTACTATATCAAGCCCAACCTAGTCCGCTTAGCAAATGGATTTTGTCTCAACTCCAATTTTACCACAAGACCTAATGAGTCCTCCCATGGGGTCACAAACCAAGCTTTGGCATGTCCCTCATTTCTCCCCATAGACAGTTGATCTCCCAAATAAGAGAATTCCCATAACTACTACCCTCACATTCCCTTTTTCCCTACCTCCTGGTGCACCTTTCACAGGTGGGGTAGTTCAGTCACCAACCCAATTTAGGGTACAAGGAACTGTTACAAAGGAAGCACGAGCTCTCAAAATCCAAAAGTGAAAGGCCAAGGATGACAAGAAGTTGACAGAGCCAAAGTGTATACCATTTACAATGAAGCTCAAAAATTGGTCCATTTCACAACCATGTATTCGAATGTCATCAAACCGTAAGGGGAGATGCATCCTAATGATTACAACATGTATGCCATGGGACTCAATCTGAGCATAGCTCAACCACAAGACAAAGTTGAGCTCATGGAAGAAACACAGTGGGTGGTGACCACTAACTTCCTCAAGTCTGGTCGCCAACTAAAGAAGAAAGAAGAGGAGCTGAAACTTGTGAAGGATAGGGTCAAGTTCCTGCAAACAAAGGAAGGAGTGATGGAAGCAGAAATTAAACACTTATCAGAGAAGGCGGGGGCAGCCGAGGTAGAACAAAACAAACTCCAAGAGGAACTGGAAAACTTCCAATCTATTGACCCTACACTGGTCGACACACCGTGGCAGAGAAATCAAGACTATCAAAGCAAGTTAGCTCTAGTGGAATAGGCGGTGTGACAAAAAAGTGAGGAGTTTGAACGACAACACGCTCAATTCGAGCAACAAATGCAACAAAAGGATGCAAAATTTTGGAACCAAAAGGCCTAATGGGAAAAGGATCTCCAAGAGACGAAACTTTTCCTTGAGGAAAAATTAGTGAACAAAGGTTGGGCTGAGGAAAAGTGGTCCAAAGAATTGATGAACATCCAAGGATAGCTTGCGGTTGCATAAAAAAGGGTTGTGGAACTGACACAGAGTATCGACTCAAAAGATGCAGAAATTTACCTTCTACGGAGTGCTCCCCAAGCCCCCACTGCCTAGCAGGACCTCATTCCAGTGGCTCAGTAGCTATACATTTCATATTGGGAAAAGGTCAAGGCCTTCTACCTGACACTACAGTTGACTCTCCAATTTATGTTGTAGGTGACAAGCTTGAGCAGGGAGGTTTGTGGAGCAATTGAACAGTTCCCACAATTTATTGTAGAAAGGATTCTTGAGGAAATTTTTTTAAGTAAGTTATACATGGTCTCAGATGAAGACTTAGCAAAGGAAGGGATTGAGGATTGGAAGGCTGCTGCCAAGATAGTGAACAAATTCATCCATTGCCACTCGGTTATCCTTCGTGCTAATGCGTGTGTAGCCACCTTGAGCTAGACTATGGATAGCATGCGAGAGAAATTTTCCTGGCTAACTCAGATGGGCCTGCCCTCCCCATTCCTTGTAGATGAGTCGGTGGCCACAATAGAGCAAATTGTAGTGAAAATTCAAGAGAAGTAGTAGGACACATCCACTTTCTAGAGCTTCAGCCAACGCCCTACCACAACAGATATTGAGGGTGTCACTCATCTAATTATGTTACTACTCTTCCAATTTTAGTCTAGGGCCGGTTTACCTATGGTGCTGCCTTATAAAGAGATGCTCGACTTGAGCAAAGCGCAAGAGAATCTACGTGATATATTGAGACCATTCGAGGCTGATTGGTTGCCTCTGTAGGTAGCTCTTTCCAAGCTCTGATTTCCTTGCCCTATGGATGGGGCTTTGGTTTGCAATCCAGAGAAAATTTTGGGTTCCTCGTTCCACAGGCAAAATGCCCCTAGTAGTCGCCAAAAGCTATGAATATAAAATTCCTTGAGCTCCCTTTAGGTGGTTTTATTTTGCTAAGTATTGGTCTGTGCCTCATACTTTTGAAACGTTGCCCTTCGCTTCTCAATCGGGCTTCTTGTTCTAAATTTCGTCGGCCACCGCCATGTGCCCGTCGAGTGCTCTTCATAGCAAATGCTTCCTTCGCTCTTCTACAAGCTCCTGCCATGCTTCCACGTGTCTATATTGTAGGCTATTCATAGTTGCTTCCCTTCACTTTTTTGCTAGGCCCTGTCCACATGCCATGTAGCTTTCATTCAGATGCACTTTTTGGTGGACCCCACAGTCGGCGCCGATAGTAAGGAATACTACCACGTGTCTTCCTAGTGCAAGCTTTCATCAAAGAAGGGGAGGAATGAACCACGGGCTACGACCTGCCACCACGTGTCCTTTTGGCCAGAGTTCTACCGAAGGGAAGGATAGAGTGAACAACAAGCTGCGACATGCTGCCACGTATTCTAACTACCTCCATTAAGAATCGACACTTGTCTGTAGAGTATTTTTTTGGCCCACTGCCATCATTCGCAGGGGATGCATCTAGCTGGGGAGCGACTACATGTTATGGCCTGAATCATTTATGTTACAACGGTCGAGGGGAATCATTTTTTCTACCACCATCACTCAAGATACAAAATCTTTTGTTATTGGCCCGCCAGGCGGTAGGATTGCTAGCTATATATACTGCTTCTTGCTTTGAAAAATGGGTTCAGAAGATGCAGATTAATTAGAGAAAGACACCAGACCTTTAATATTGCTTTTAGATTATTGAATGAGAATCTTAGATTGTTCCATTGTTTGACCTTTCTGTTTTTCTTAAGCTATTTGATGAAACGTTAATACTATGTTGTAAACGATGATTTTGGTTTACCCGTTTCACAATGCTTTGCTCCTCCTAGGATTTTTCACCTAAAAGGAGAAAGGGGATTGGAAAGGGTTACTAAAATGCGAGGTTTACACTCAAGACTATGTTAAATGAGATGTAATTATGTCTAATTAAGATGTACTAATGAAATAATCTGAAATTGAAGTAATCTAATGCTGCAAAACTATGAAAATTCAAAGTGTTGGAAAACATGATGTGATATGCAAAAATTCCTAGGAAATGCAACTATATGATGAAATAACAGAACATAATGGAAGAGGGGCACCTGGAAATAGAAGTTTGATGTTGAAAGATTTTGGAATCCTAGAAAAGTTGACTGAAATGTTGACCAAAACACTTAGGCCAAATTGAGTGACTTAGTCCCAGTTTTGAAAAACTTTGCCAGAACAGGAATCTGCCAAATGGGTGTTCAAAATTGTCAAAATAAGTTTTCAGGCTCAGAAGTGGTACTAATTCACCCCTAGTGGTGACTTAGTCCTCTTGTAGATTTTGGGAAATTCAAGACAAAATCTTTTAGTCTCGAGTCTATACTTCCTTTTTTGACAGGTGTCTATACATAATTCTGCAGAAAATGGGGCAGAAAGTCTCTCCAAGCTTGAAATAGGATGATGTTGACTTGATTGAATTGATGCACTTTTTTATCACTTTTCAACACCTATTTCTTGACAAATCTACATGCAAAAGGGGGAAAATGGTTGAGGGTTAGAGAACAGGGGTTTGCCTTAGTCAAACCCCACTTTGGTGATCAAACCCTAAACAATGAAATATAATGAAATGAGTATGATAAATAGATAACATGCAAATGAAAATGTCATAAACTCACCACACCATTGATGCTCAAATCTGAATATATGCAATGAAGAACTCCAATAGCTTGACTTAATAATGCTTGATTTGCTTGAATGCTTTAATGAGTGCAAGATATTGTAAGTGATTTGAAAATAGATGCTTGTATGAGATGGGAGATGTAAAATGAGGTGAAAAACCCTTATTCATACTTTATTTTACTAAAATAATTTTGATTTTTGTGCCAAAAAGGACTAAGCTTCCCCTATGGGTGACTTGGTCCCACTTAAGCAAATTAAGTGGGTGTCGGGAATTTCGGGGCATTAAAAGTTGTCCAATGGGAATATCCTCAAAAACACACTTAAAAACGGCTGAAAAGTGTATTAAGGGGTCATTTAGACATGAGAAAGGGTTGAGTTAATAAAATTAAGCCTAGAAAAGTGTTAAATCTTATTACAAGACTTTACAACACTTCAAAATAGGACTTAATAAATGATGAAAAGGTGATTTTTGGGTGAATTGTAATGAATAGAGTCTAGAAAAGTGTAGAAATGTTTTACAAAACTTCACAACACCTTCGCAAGACACCATACTTTGAATGTTTAAGCCACATTACTACATTAAATCAATTCAAAATCAATCCAAAGCCCATTAGAAAGACTCAAGTGAGCATAAAAATGTCAACTATACATTTTTTGGTGACACAATAAGCCCCCACTTTAGTTAGAGGATGAACTTGCTTCAAACTATCACTAAAGTAGCTCAATGTACATATCGAGAGGGATCCTAATGCACTCATGTTGGTAAGCTGAAATAACAATAACCAAGAGGGATGATCAAGCCCCCAGGATCAAGATCTCATGGAAAACCAAACATAAGAAAAAAAGAACACGTGTGATGATGAAAAGGAATAGAAGCTTCGATTGTCTATCCAACTTGTTGTGGATTAGATCTAGGCTGATTGTTTGAAAAAGAGGATGCATACTCACTCTGGGGTGACAAAACTCATGTTGGTATATTAGGTGAGAAAACCAAAGTATACTCACTTTGGAGCCACAAAACTTCTGGTTTTCCATGGGGTGAGAAAGCCTAAAAGGAGAGATAAATATGCTAGTTGGCATGCACTCATAAACAAAAAGGTGGCTATGGGTAAATTCATGCCGCTAGATGGGCTTCTCGCTCAACCATATCAAAGTTATACCCAGTAATAACTTTAACAACGTGCCACAAGAGAAAATGTCAGTTCGTGCTTCATGAGACAAGCAAAGCTTGGTATGCTTAGAACCCGTGAACAAATGCAAAGGTACCACAGGCATGCAAGCTGCGTTATGCAAGGTGGAAAAAATGTAAACAGAAAAAATAAAATGTAAAAGAAAACGTGAAAGGTGTTCAAAGGAGTCTTGTTAAGTTCATGCGAGGCCTATCACTTAGGGAACATTGTGTCTAATGTCTCCAAGAGAGGACCAATAAAAGAATAAAATATTCACAACTTAGGGGATGCAGTGCATCACATCAGGCCACTAAGAGGAATGTAATATGCTAAGATAGATCACACTTATGAAAGACATCACACCCAATGTCATCCACAAAGTGATGAACACATTGTATGAAATGACAAGGCTACACTAAGAATGCAAGAATGCAATATAAAATATGGTAATGTATGCCCCCCACTTTAATGGAATTGGTACACAATGGTTTGCGAGCAATTAATTTAAAGTAGCAAAGGAAAAATGCAAAAAGAAAACAAGACATGAGAGCCAACTTGGAAAGCCCCTATGCCAAGTCATATGTTTCTAACTTAGGTTGCTTCATGTAAATGAAAACAAAAAGAAATTAAAAGAAAAATGAGGGTTTCCCCCCAAAAAGGAATACACCCAACACATAAGGGATCTATGGATTTTGGGTCGGTATGTCCATTGCTGCAATGTTTTTATGAAAGATCTTGGAACTGTCATCATTCCCCAAAGCACATAGAACTGGAAGAATGACACAAAGAAATAGAAAACTATGGGAAAATACAGTCTATTTTGGGTCAACATGGAAGAGACATTGATGTATCAACACTTTTCATCATCCCCAAAAGGAAAACACCAATGAAAAGGAAAATGAAAAGGAAAAAGAAAATCTTTTGGGTCAACATGAAGGAGACATTTCGGTCTCAATGCCTTGCATCATCCCCAAAAGGAAAAACACAAGCAAAAGACAAATTAAAAAGGAAAGGGGACTGATTGGGTCAACATGGAAGAGACATATGGCATCTCTACACTTTGTGTCATCCCCAAAAGGAGAACACAAAACAAAAGTGAAACAGAAAATGCACGACATATAGAAGAAGATAGGTATGAATAGAAGAAGTGTACAAAGAGAGAGAAAATCAAACACACGGTACGAGGGAACACAATACACACATACAAATAAAAATGAAAATAAATGCAAAAAGGCTAGTTAGGAAAATACAAGTCAGCCATCCAACAAGTCATCCGCCTCCCAGTCATGTTCAGTATATTGCGAGGACGATTGACTATCTAAAGGAAGAATTGCAAGTGCTGAACTAGGAGATGTACCAGGTTCTTCACTTGGTTGAGAATATTTATCATTTAAGCTCAGGGTAGATGAAAATAAATAATTTATATCATTATGCACTTCTTCATCTATTCTTGTGATCTCCTTGTCATCATCATCATCAAGATTGATGACGACATGAGGACGAAGGGTTATTTCCAAGGAAGGATGTATCAAAAGTTGTGGCTATTGGATTTGTTCATTTTTTTGTGAGGAATGGACTATATTATCTTGTGGAAGGTCAAGGGAAAGAGGGTGTTCATATATTGTTTCTATCAAAGGTGGAGGTTGGGTTTCTTTATTTTCTTCCATTTGAGACTGACAAGCAAAGAGACGATGATGACACCTACGCTCCCTGGCACCGCGATTGCATTTTATTTTATTTTGAAGTTGTTGAGGTGTAAGAGCGGGTTGATCCATCATAGGTTCCTTTTCTTCTAGAGGGGGGATAATGGAAGAAATAGAAGAAGATGGGTCAATCACTTTCTCTTTAGCTTTACACACTTGTTTAAGGCAGGGAGGTATGACAAGATTGGTGTCATTTTCCCTTGGTCATTTAAATGATGGAAGGGAATTGTCTATGGGTGATTGTTCAAGAGGTTGTATGGTTTGTTCAATGTTAGACTCAAGCTAAAGCATGGTTTCATCTAGGATAGGTGGAGTGGAAGCGAACAGGGATAAGTTACGAAGAGACAACTCAGGTATGTGTTTGGCTTTGAAATTTTGGTAGGTTATGAAAAATAAATCTTTACGAGGGGTTATGGATTCCATAGGTGTGGGCCAAAAGAATTTTAAGGAAAAATTACCTTTAGACGATAAAGGATTAAAGCCACTATGGTGTATGGTAAATATTTCATTGCCATGTGGAAACTTCAAACATTTGTGAACAACCAAGGGGACTGCTTTCATCGAGCAAAGCCAAGGATGACCCAACCGTAGAAAAAATTGGTCTGATTGTGGAATAATAGAAAAATTTACATCCAAAGTTTTGGGTCCTATTTGTAAGGGAAGTACGATCGATCTGATCGTTGGGCACACAAAACCAGTATGTGTTTTAATCCAGGCCATTGGTTTGTTATAATCATCTTGATATAGATCGTGTAATACTAGAAATTCTTCTATGATCACATTCTCGCCATAGGCAAGATCTATTAATATCCCATTGGTGGGATTATCATAGATTCAACCAACTATGTAAAGAGGACCATCAAGAAGTTGTTTAAGTATATCTTGAGAAGAAAAAGTGATATCAAGATTTTTGTTGGTTGTGTCCTTACAAGGGATAATGTCTATCGTACCCAAAAGATCATCCATTGGAGTGACTTGGGTAACATTTGGAGTTATTTCAAGTTGTTTAGTATTTGTATCAATGTTCATGACTTGAGGTTTTGAAGGTTCACTAGCCTTGACAAATGAAATATTGTGTTTAGGCATGGGGTTGGTAAAGATTTTTAAATTCTGGTTAGGGGGTGCAATGGACTTATTGCTTTGATCATTAACACTTGTAATGGACAAACAACCCGAATCAATGAGGTCTTGAACTGAGTGTTTGAGATGCTTACATTGTTCAGTGTCATGGCCATTTTGGCAATGAAAATGGCAATAAGAATTAGGTTTAAAGGTGGGTGGTAAAGGCTTGGAGGTATCAAGTGGCTTAACGATAGGTAAAGTGATCATTTGTTGCTGGAGCAATTAGTTCATTGTATTATGAAGGGTATCAGGTAAGGGGGTGAATTATCTCTTCAAGTCCCCATATGTATAAGGCACCACTGCTTTAATAGTTGCCACTTGATTTGGAATAGGTTGGGGTGGTTGTGGAGAAGGTTTATTGAACTATAAAATCCTCAGTTTGGTTTTCAAAAGTTTTGTGTGTTGTTTTGATTTTTTTGCTCAAACTTCTCAACTCGGTTAGAAGTGGACTTTGAATCATGACTTGAAATTGAGTTGTGATAGTCACATAGGGTTGTGCATAAGTGCATGAATGAATGTAATTTCATCATAGTTAACTTATCTTGAAGGTTTGTGTGCAAGATTTCAATAAAAATCTTCTATAGATGTGAATCAAGAATTTTGACATCCACTTGAGCATATAATGAATGATAATGCAAAAATAAAGTTAGTTACTTTTTCATCGACATTTTGTCTACAATGCATTAGGTAATCCATTGTCTTTTTAGAAGTCATATGAACTTGGAAGTGACTTATGAAGGAATCCACAAGCTCATTAAATGATTAGATTGAATGATTAGGTAAGTTTGAAAACCACTCTAATGCAGTATCTTTTAGGGTCCTAGGAAATTTTTTAGCTAAGAGTTTATCATCAAGGACAAAATCACTTCATAAAGCTATATAAGTGTTGACATGGTTAATAGGGTTTCCTTTACCTCCATATTTCTCAAACCTAGGCATTTCAATTCCTTGTGCCATTTGAGTGTGTAATATTTCAAGGGATAATGGATTACTACGAACATGAAATGTAGGTGGGGCATTTTAACTTTGGCTAATGGTGGAGATTTGTTGTTGCATGGATGAAACAGTATTAAAGAGTTGTGTAATGATGGGATTGGTGTAAGTGGTATGAGGTGGAAGGGAAAATGGAGATGGAGTGTATGTAATGTGAGGGGAAGTGAAAGGGACACTAAGATGGGTGAAGGTGGAGGATGGAATGTTTGATGCCACAAAAGAACTAGGAATGCTAGTTGGAATTGTGAAAGAAGGAGCCACATGACTAACCTGTTGCATAGTTGTTGTGACTTGAGGAGTGGTATAAGTTAGTATAGATGTTATGGTTGAAAGGGGAGGAATGTGAGATCCTCCTTAGTTTGTGACTATGGTTGTTTATTGGGAAGTATTAGGACCATGTTTATTGTATATCTCAACAATTCTCTTCATGACTTGTAAGCCATCATCGCTTTCAACCAAATGATGAAGGTTTTCTATGGTAGGTATGGCAATGGTGGAAATGTTTTCAAGAGATAAGTCTTGTTGTAAATGTGCAAAGTCCTCATGAATACTAATCACCTTGTCTTGCGGAATGGAATTGTTTTGTGTGTTAACATTCATAGGATGAAAATGTAAAGGCATAGAAGTGGTATTGTCTATGCCTAATGCACCATTGTCCATACTAGGAGTAGGAGATCTTGAGATCCCAAGGTCTTCTATGAAAGTGTTATCGCAAGAAGCCATGAGTCTAGAACTTCATCTCACTAAAGTATTATCAATGGGGCACCAAACACTCATAAAAGTACCATAAGAGATAGGGTGGATGCAAGTGTAATGCAATCTAGGATGAATGAAATGACAAAAGAAATAATTTTGTAAACTGAAACAGAGATGTAGTACCAAAAAATAGAAATACAGAAAATACCCAGAAATTTCCAGAAAATGCAGTGCAAAATATGCCAAAGGATGAAGTCCCCCAGGGTGGCGATTTAGTCCCACTGATGATTTTCTGTGTTTTTTCAAAAAAATTAAATGCAAATCTATGTATTTTAGATGCACAAATGAAATTATAGTATGTAAATGCAAAAATTTTGTCTTTTTCAATGCAATAATGATGCAAGAGTGCAAGCTAATATGAAATTTTTCACTAATGCAATTGAAAACCCTAGGATGCACTTTAATTAATGCAAGATGCAATGCAAGTGAAACCTAGTATGTGCTTGAAAATCAGAAAGAAACAATGTTCAAAAGAGTCAGGTTCACCAAAATGTAAATGATGATTTTGGTTTACCTGTTTCACAATGCTTTGCTCCTCCTAGGGATTTTCACCTAAAAGGAGAAAGGGGATTGGAAAGGGTTATGAAAACATGAGGGTTTACACTCAAGACTATGTTAAATGAGATGTAATTATGTCTAATTAATATGTACTAATGCAATAATTTGAAATTGAAGTAATCTAATGATGCAAAACTATGAAAATGAAAAGTGTTGGAAAACACAATGTGATATGCATAAATGCCTAAGAAATGCAACTATATGATGAAATAACATAACATAATGGAAGAGGGGAATTTGGAAACAAAATTTTGATGTTGAAAGATTCTAGAATCCTAGAAAAGTTGACTAAAATGTTGACCGAGACACTTAGGCCAGATTGTGCGACTTAGCCCCAATTTCAAAAAACTTTGTCAAAACAAGAATCTACCAAATGGGTGTTCATAAATGTCAAAATCAGTTTTTAGGCCTAGAAGTGAGATTGATTCACCCTTAGTGGTGACTTAGTCCTCCTACAAATTTTGGGAAATTCGGGACAAATCTTGTAGTCACAGTTTTGTGCTTCCTTTTTTGACAGGTGTCTGTACTTAATTCTGCATAAAAAGAGGTAGAAAGTCTCTCCAAGATTAAAATAGGATGACATTGACTTGCTGCACTTTTTGATCACTTTTCAACACATATTGCTTGAAAAATCTGCATACAAAAGTCACATGCAAAAGGGGGGAAATGGTTGAGGGTTAGAGAATAGGGGTTTGCCTTGGTCAAACCCCACTTTGGTAATCAAACCCTAAACAATGAAATAGAATGAAAGGAGTATGATAAATAGATAACATGCAAATGCAAATGTCATAAAATCACCACACCATTGATGCTCAAATCTGAAGATATGCAATGAAGAACTCCAATAGCTTGACTTAATAATGCTTAATTTGCTTGAATGCTTTAATGAGTGCAAGATATTGTAAGTGATTTGCAAATAGATGATTGTATGAGATGGGAGATGTAAAAAGAGGTGAAAAGCCCTTATTTATACTTGATTTTACTAAAATTTCCCAAAAGTAACACATCACAGGCTGACCTCAAGGGTTAGAGGACAAAATTCCACTAGAAATTTAAAATAATTTTGAGTTTTGTGCCAAAAAGGACTAAGCTGCCCCTATGGGTGACTTGGTCCCACTTAAGCAAATTAAGCGGGTGTCAGGAATTTTGGGGCATTAAAAGTTTTCCAATGGGAATATCCTCAAAAACACACTTAAAAATGACCAAAAATTGTATTAAGCGGTCATTTAGACATGAGAAAGGGTTGAATTAATAAAATTAAGCCTAGAAAAGTGTGAAATCTTATTACAAGACTTTACAACACTTCAAAATAGGACTTAATAAGTGATGAAAAGGCGATTTTTGGTTGAATTGTAATGAATAGAGTCTAGAAAAGTGTATAAATGTTTTACAACACTTCACAACACCTTCACAAGACACCATAATTTGAATGTTTAAACCAAATTACTACATTAAATCAAGACAAAATCAAGCCAAAGCCCATTAGAAAGACTCAAGTGAGCGTAAAAATTTCAACAATACATTTTTTGGTGATACATGTGCCATTATTGTCTTGAATTGTTCATTTGGAGAACTTCTATGATTTTAATACAAAATTTTTGGTTTAGATCATGTCCTTGACTCCTCTTTTTAGTAAATGTGTATGAAAATTATTTTATGTCATTGAATGAATTGTTCAGGCTTCTATTTCTAAATTTTGTTATTCTAGGACATAGCAAATTACTGATCAAGCCCTTAAATCGAACCTCCAAAGATAGATTTACCGTGCCTATATCTACCTCTTGGCACATCACCTTAGTTAGACCTTTATTTTTTTTATCTGCTTTTTTTTCCCATTCCAAAACCCCAATTACAAAAGAAGCTGACTTTTTTAAAAACCCATAGGTTACTCAGTTTAGCACAATTGGTCCCCCCATTAACTGAGTTTACCATAAAGGTTGTTACCTTGCCAATTTTTGGCATCAATAGCATTCACAATGTATTCTCTAAGATAGAGTCACAATATTTTGGTATTCATCCTTCAACAAAGCAAGATTTAGTTTTGTGGTTCAGAAGATTATGTGAAGGTGCTATATCCAAGTTCTCATGTCAATATACCTTCTATAGGTAAATTTAGAAGTGAAAAAGTTCTAGTCTATGTTAAGATAGAAAAAGTGGTTTAGGAGCTTGTTGGAATGTTCAATATTCCTCCATATGTGAAGTTTTAGGCAAGCAGTTTTGAGGACAAACTCAGTGATGTCCAATGCATGCTATATTGAAGTTTCTAGTGTTCCGGTCCTCCACAAGTTCAGTTTTCAAGTGAAAGATTGATACAATTGGTTTTGGATGCTTAATCTTCATCAAAACATATGCTTGAATACTTACACCAACAAAAGATTATGTATTTCAGTTGTATGAGTTTTTGTGGACACTCCACATGTATCATAGTGTCTAAGGTATGAAGCACATGTAGATCTTTCTTGTTGAACTAGTACCATACAGATGGTTCAAATTATTTTGTGAAGATATACGCTTTTTTTTAGGCCAACTAAGGCATGTTAATGGCGTGTGCCACTAATTCAATTGTGATAAGAGTTTATGGGGTGTTTGAAGATGTTGTATGGGTCACGCCGACTCATCTAAGAGAAATGGAAATAATTTTTTATTATTTTTGTATATTGCTAATGGATATGCAAGCCGACATGCTACAAGTTTCATATCTACTTGTTTATGGCTGACTAAATTTATATTTTCTAAGTGTGCAGATGATATATATAGAATATCAAAGATGAAAATATATGTATGGATGTGTGTTAAGATGTATAAGTGCATGAGCATAGTGTGATAAGATCTACTACAGACCTAACGTGCATAATTAATGACTATCAATCGATTGAATCCATCAAGTCAGACGTGTTTTAGTTGTTTACCTTCTTAATTAGGGAGTAGTAGCTTCCTTGGGTTGCAACCCTAAAAAAAAGTTGTAACTATTATTTACTTGTGAGGCTAGATTAGGACAATAGCTCGTAGTAACATTTCTCACCATGGTTTTTCCCCTATGGGGTTTTCCATGTAAATCTAGTGTTAATTGTGTTCTTTTGTGGATGCTTAAATCTTCTTTCCTATTTTGTTTAAGCTTTGCTTGAACAATTATTTTTGGGATTGAAATTAAGTATACTGATTCACCCCCCCTCTCAGTATGTTGGTGTGTTCAACATAGACGTGAAAGGATAAATTACAAGGATTTTCAATGTCATACCATTATAAAAAATTGCTACAAATACATCCTTTTATACAAAAAATGTAACACTAAATTGTGAACATTTGTGCAAAGTTGGCTTGGTACCAAAGTGTAAGATGGGCTAGTTAGCTAAATGTTTTGTTTTTCTTTTACAATTAAAAGGATTAAGATTGTGGTCACAAGAATGTCCCTGCAACTATAAACATGACTTGGCATGCCAATATGGAATATTTATTTCTCTTATTTGAATTCACTTGATGTCATTATTGTTGCCTCCATTTCACCTACGGTCAAATCAGGCGAGATAACCAAATGTTAGATCTTCAGAGGCCAGTGGGACATTCACAAGGGAAAATACTCTACATCTGTTGCTAGGTCATGGGGAACTCAGTGGGAGAGGCCACCCTAGGAAGATTCAGCATGAAAATCATCCAAGGAGAAAGTCGGCAAGACTCTCCTATTGTCTAGCCGACTAACTGTTTGATTTATTCCATCCTGAGCAGGTCGCTGAGACCTAGTTTTTGTCATGCCGAACAAGCCTGCAGAGCCTATCGCTATAATGGAGAGGGTTCAGTATGACCTCTTACTACATGGATTTCCTTGGCCGATAGGCCATTCAATCGTCATTTGTCAGGACTCTCAGCAACCATGGGCTTCGGGAAGACCTACAACGCTCGGTGAGAAGTCCTAGCAAAGGTTCAATGTCTCGTCGAAAGGAAAGGATGGACCTCGATGCAGTTGTCTTTGACAGGAGTCCCACCGACACAAAAGAACCTCGGTGTAACTAAGGGACTTTGCTGGAGTGTCTCTCCGACATTAGATATCTTGCCGAGGGGTGAGAAGAGCTTAGAAAGAATGCAGGAGTTCGGTGAGAGTCTCAACGAAGGTAAAGAAGAGCTCGGACAGAATGAGGGAGGGGTCAGTAGGATGTCTTGCTGACTGAGCAAGCTCTCCTTGAGCTCAAGGGAACATCTCGGCAGAGTGAAATACTTTTGGGGTGACCCGAATAGGCTCTTGCCGATACTCAGATGGGTCCTCACCAAGACAAAATCAGTTCGACAAGACTCTTGCCAAAAATACAATGGTAGCTCTTCGAACAAACAAAAGGGAATTCAACAGGTGGTCTTAGCAACTCGTTAATGTCTCAATGACAAGGAGGCTTTTGGTGTATCTTTCCAAGTCAGAGAGAAGTCTCCCCGACTCGATAATCTCTTGGTGAAAGGAAAGCGGAGCTTGGTTAGGTAAAATGCATTTGGGGAGACGTGGACTTCCTCTTGCCAACAGATGAAGTGAGGCCTCGCCAGGATAAGTGTCCTTGGCACAACCTCATGTCGACCAGAGAGGGTCTCCTCGACCAAGGGGTTTTGAAGCCTGAAGCAAACAAGTAGGGGTCCCACCAACAAAACATCTAGTATCGCTAAGAGTTGGGGCTTTCGCCATGGGGTCCTGGCAACTGTCTAGAGTCTCGTCGAAGGTTATATACTTTGACATAGTCTTGTGAGTTCATTAGGAGGTCTCCCCGACTTGGGGCTGTCTCGCCGACAGTAAAGTGAACAACTCGGTAGAGAGCCAAGAGGCGCTTGGTATAAAGTTTGGCCAATAGACCAATGTCTCATTGAAAGCTAAAGGAGCTCGAGCCCAGAGGAGAAGAGTAAGCTCGGGGGCAAAGGAAATGAGCTCGATAAGAGGTCATCGCCAAGAGTCATACCGACTGCGTATGTGCTCGCCGAGAGATGGAGGGCTCATTAGGAGGTCTTCCCGAATATAGAATCTCTGGCCGGTAGCGATGGATGTACCAAATGAAAAGGATATCGATGTGACTCAATGGTGCTCATTGGGACTTCTAACTGAATCCGTTTGTCTTGCCGATGGTTTTGGCGGTATCAACATGACTTCTAAAGCTGCAGAGACACATAATCACATCGGCAAGACACTTTCAGTATCTTGCCGAGATGCAATTTTGTTCAAAGGGACTTTTGACCAGCTGCAGGGCCCATGTGGAAGGTGCTCGACTAACCAAAGGGATCTGAGGTGAGCCGTGGCAGTTTGATCAGAACGTGGAATGCCAACACAGGATGAATGCAACATGAATACAACATATATCTGTTCTGAGCTCGGGGGGCATTCAATGCGACTCTTCAACAAGGGACTCGGTAGTTGGACATGATGGATCAGAAGAATTAATGCTACAAAAGATCAGGAGAAGGCTTCTCCAAGGGCGGTTCTTCACACCGACACCAACAACAGGGACACGCAGGCTTCTGCAATTAATTCATCAAAGATCTAAGATAGATCTTTTTTTGAACTGAGATATTTTTGTAAGCCTTAAGGGGCTGACATACAGTCAGTATATAAGGCATTTTTTGCCTTTTTGTAAATAGTTCCAATTATGCATTCAAGGGAGTTAGTGATTTTTTTATCAATCCTTTCTCAATTAATGTATGTTTTTGTAACTTAGCTGGAATCCTGAATACCTTGGAGGCTTGTGTTCATGTTTGTATTGATTCTCATTTCTATATCTTTCTTTTGAACATGGAAAGTCTTTAACTATGTTTTATAATTCTTTATGCATATCTTAGAGCTGTGAAATTAATATTTCCTTCCTAAGATGTGTATGTAGTTCAAACCTGTTAGGACTAAAGCATTAAATCTAAAAGAGGTTGTTCTGAGAATAGCAATTAGGCTTTCAAGTGTATGTTCTTCTTGTGTTCATTTCATGATTTCTCAAATAGTTTGGTGTATCACCCTAGTGTAGTCCTTTAATTTATGTATTCCTTATCCCTTTCCCTTCAAAGAATCGGTAGTTTAGATGATACCCAAAGGAAGTCGGCCTTCTTCGAAGGTTCATTTCAGTTATAGGTGACCCACAGCCTTGAGATGATCCCATGTTGCTCTAGAATGCTAAGTTTCTTGTAAACTTTGTACAGGGTGAAATTCTAGTTGACAACAGTTTCTGGCACACCCGATGGGACATGAATTTATTTTAAGTACTGGTTTGGTATGCAACCAATGAATTATCAGGATTTATAGAAGCCCTTTGGAATACTTGGCGACTCCACAAAGAGGAAGAACCCCAAAAATCAGTGCCTTCTATAGTTTATGATAAAATTTTAGACTAGAGGTAGTTCAGGTTCATTTGAATATTTGCAGCTATCACCACCAAGAAGGAAAGGCAGAGTAGCAAAGAAGAGAGGAACAATAGTTATCTATTCTAGAAGAACTCAGTCCACTCCTCCATCTGTAGGGTCTCATCTTGCTCCACCCACAAATCCACTTCAAATACCTCCAATGGCCGCTCCAAGGAATCAACCCTTTGTTGCTTTCAATAGAGGGAGTCCCTTGAATTTGGCACAACACAATGATATCCCAATTGCAGCCTTGAAGAGTTTGCCAACTTTCACGGGAGAAGATCAAACTACTCCAATTGAACACATGCGAGATGTGGCTTCGCTATGTGGAGTCCATCACATAACCCAAGAGGACGTTGCAGTGAGACTACTGGTTGCTTCGCTAAAAGGAAGAGTTGTACAGTGGTATAGGAGCCTACCAATCAGTTCAATTGCAACATGGGATGAATTTGGAGATAAGTTGCATAAGCAATTCCAAGACAGGTCTGACAACTTGTCTCTATTGGAGCAATTGACTACAATCAAGAGGGCTCCACAAGAGCAAATGAATGATTTCAACTTTAGATTTTAGAGAACTTGGGATAGAATCCCTGTAACGGTGAGGCCACCTCCAAAATACACATTTTTGTATTTTTTAAGGGCTCTGAACAATGATATAGCTATTATGCTATAGTCAATGGGAGGGGTCTCTCTACCAGATGCCTTTGAAATAGCTATCAGAGCTGAAAACAACTTGATACAGGCAGGAAAACTCTCTCCTAGGCCACCAATGCCAATATTTCTAGAAATTCATGCAAACATCCCTTTGCAAATACCTCCTTTCACACCTCTACCAATTGTACCAACACTACCAGCTATTGTTCAAACCATTGACAAGCAAGAAAGTGTTGCTTTAAGCTCATCAAATGAATTACAAGAGATCAAAAGTCTTTTACAGACTTTTGGTAACAAAATCAGGCCTCAAGTCAGCCTTTTCAAGGTCAACAACAACAATTCCAAGGGAATAGACAGCAATATCAGGGCAATTATCAGGGCCCAAGACAGAGTATGAACACAAGGCCTTTTCAGGCCTATGCTCTAGCACCTGTTAGTGCAGTCAGGGACTTGGTTCCCACTCAAAACAACTTAGCAGATGATTATGAGTGATGCTACCCTTGTAACCAGCCTCATAATTAAGCCACTTATTCAAATGGACTCATCAATCAAGCACTGATGGTACAAAATACTCCAGGTTTGTAGCAGAGTGCATGCAATGATGCATCTTCACAACATTAGGACCAATTAAGCAATGATACAACCCTGCTTATTTAGCAAGGTCAAGAATTCTGTGGGTTGAATGAGGATAGCTCTCCAGTTGTAGCTAACACCAGGGCAAAGAAGAGAGAATTTGAGCTCGACCAAGTAGCTGATAGAGGAAGGGCGGCAACTGTGGAACCATCTACCTCTTGAGTGACTAGTGGTTGGCAAACAGATCAGCAACTCCCAGACAAGAAGCAACCACGCTTACAAGCTGATCATATTGGCGTAAAGGTACACAATAAAAATCCAATTGTACCTTTTAACATTCTTGATAGTATGAAAAGGACAAATGTAACCATGTCTATGTGGGATTCTTTAGTCATCCCCGGTCAAAAGGATATGTTAGAATCAGCCCTATCAAGTTTGAAAATGTCTGATGAATCTGAGCCCCCAATAGGTCAGGTTAGAGCTGTGTTAACAAATGATTCTCAGGGAAATGATCAGCAACCTTGCATAGAGAATGAAAAAGGAGTTAAACCACCTCCTTTCTATGTGTCAATAATTATCGGTGACAAATTAGTCCATAACTATATGGTAGATAGTGGAGCTAGCAGCTTCGTCATGCCAAAACAAATTGCTAACAAACTTGGACTAAAATTCCAACCTTTGGAGAAGGGAGTGATCCAATTGGATGGAACTTTGATTAATACTTTGGGTATTATCAAGGATCTAAATCTCACTTTGCATGCTTGTCCAAATTTTTCAGTCCCTCAAGACATATGTGTCATAGACCTTCCACCTTTCTTTTCCTTGTGTTTATCTAGAGACTTTACAACCAAGATAGGCAGTTATGTGTAGGTCGATTGGTCACATATGCTATTTAGAACAAGATATGGGACTAAGGTTACCATCAAGTATGAAAGGTTGGCCAAAGACCATATTGAGCCATATAATCTAAGTCCCTTTAATGTTGTTCCTACTACTACAGACACAAATTGTGTCATTCTTTCTGACAATGAACTAGCTGTTGCTCAAGAACTCCAATCAGAAGTTGTTCTTGACGCACTGCTGCATGAATGGGTAGTTGAGAATGTATTGGACAGTCTTGAGGACCTTATTCAAGATGATGGTATGGGAAACTATGTCATCCTTGAGCCTGATACAGAGATTCCAAACTTGGAGAAAGATGTGGATTAGTTGTTGTAACCACTAAATGGACTATGGGAAATGTATTTTGATGGCTCAAGAAGCAAAAATGGCACGGGAGGAGGTGCAATGCTGGTATCTCCGCAAGGTGATAAGTACTATGCTGCTTTTCATTTTGCTTTTGCATGCTCCAACAACACTGCTGAATATGAGGGCCTGGTTCAAGGTCTCGAGTGGGCAAGAAAGAGAGGAATAACCCGCTTGAAAGTGCATGGAGACAGAAAATTAGTTATTAATCAAGTAAGGGGCCTAAATGTAGCTAAAAATGACACACTAAAGTCTTATAGAAATAGAGTGTGGAACATGCTTGAGGAATTTGATGCCTTTAATTTAGTGTCTATCCCAAGGAATCAAAACAAACATGCTGATTGGCTTGTAGCCATTGGAGCACAATTTGATATTCCTAGAGATATTAGAAAAGAGAAGGTGCAGCAGTATGTGAAGGTTATAGTTAGACCATAAATTCCTGACAACAACATTCACTGGCAAGTCTTTGACAGTGATGAACAAATCCTTTCTTTCCTGCTCGAAGAAGATCAGTTCTCCACGGTGAATCAAGCAAAACTCAAGCAACAGTATGGTGATAAGGTCATACAGTTAAAGACAAATAAATTACCCAAAGGCCTTGTTACCTTAGAGTTGATTTTTAGTATTGATGATTAGCTAAAAAGGGTAAAGCCAACTTGCAGATCAAACAAAAGCACTATGAAGAGCTGGAGATTTTCAAGGGTAAGCTCCTTAAAATAGGAAAACTTTGTTCACCTAAGGATAGACAAGCTTTTGTTGCTTTGTGCCAAGAGTTTCATGATGTCTTTGCTTGGGAGTATTCAAATTTGAAAGGATTTGATCCCCATATTTCTCAGCATACAATTGAATTAGAACCTAACGCCAAGCCAGTAAGGCAGAAACAAAGGCCCTTGAATCCTAAACTTGATCCCATAATGATTAAGGAGTTGACTAAACTAGTTGAGGGGGGTATTGTCTTCCCTATCAAGCACACTTCATGGGTTTCTAATCTTGTACCAGTTAGAAAGAAAAGTGGTGAGATAAGGCTCTGTGTAGACTTCAAGGATCTTAACCGATCCTCTCTAAAAGACCACTACCCACTACCCTCCATGGAACAAATCTTACAAGAGGTTGCTGGTTCTAAAAGGTTTTCCTTACTAGATGGTTTTTCAGGATATAATCAGGTGTTGGTTAAAGAGGAAGATCGGTTTAAGACTGCTTTTACAACTAAATGGGGCACCATGGCATACAAAAGGATGCCTTTTGGTTTTTCCAATGCTGGTGCCATGTTTCAGAGAGCCATGAACATGGCATTTCAAAGTTTGATCAACAAGATTATACTGATTTACCTAGATGACATCACGGTTTATTCTAAGAATGCTGATGAACATCTGTTACATCTTAGGCAAGTTTTTGAAAAGTGCAGGGAGTTTGGTATCTCCCTCAATCCAAAGAAGAGTATCTTTGCTGTCCACGAAGGGAAACTATTAGGACACATAGTGTCAATTAGGGAATCACTATTGACCCTGAAAGAGTCAGAGCCATACTTGAGTTTCCGTTGCCTAATCACAAGAAGGGTCTATAGAGATTTTTGGGATAGATCAACTTTCTGAGAAGGTTCATCCCAGACGTGGTGAACCTGCTACAACCTCTAACAACCATATTAAAGAAGAATGTAGTCTTCAGTTGGACAAAGGAGGCAAAGCACAGTTTTGGAGAAATTAAGGAGGGATTAGCATCTGCTCTGACATTGGTAAACCCAGACTTCTGTAAAGATTTCTTTTTATATGCTTTTGGTAGTAGTGGTGCAATCTCTGCTATGCTGGTTCAGAAAAATAGTGACAATTTGGAGCAACCCATAGCCTTCTTTAGCCAAATACTTGTTGATTACGAAGAAAGGTATAAATTTGTTGAAAATCACGTTCTCTTTGTGATTAGAAGTCTGAAGAAATTTAAACCTTTGCTTTCAAACAATAAGGTTCATATTCTGGTTGCACACTCAAGTGTGAAGGAATTTCTATTGAATAAGGATCTGAATGAAAAAAGAGCAGGGTGGATCACTAAGGTCATGGAGTACGATGTAGATATTAGCATCACCAAACTAGTTAGAGGTAAAGGTCTTTGTGCATAGCTTGCTTCAGGGTCAAGCAGTGAAAGTGAACTAGAAAAATATGTTGTGCTTGCCAATACAAATGAGCCTCAAGATGCTCAAGATGATGTTCCCATGGGGATAACTAATTGGGTTCAAGATATGACCCAATTTCTACAAACTAGTCAATGCCCATTAGGTCTGAACAAAGCCAAAATAAGATACTTTAAACTGCAGTCCATACCATATGTGTTGATGGGAAATGTTCTTTTTAAGAAAGATCTGAATGGTGTCCTATTAAGATGCATTCACAGGGACCAAATTGAAAAAGTGTTTAATGATTTTCATGATGGAGCTACAGGAGGTCACTTTGCTCCCAGAACTACTGCCTAGAAAATCATGAGAGTTGGTTACTATTGGCCCAGCTTGTTCAAGGATGCTTACTCTTGGGCAAGGAAGTGTATCAAATGTGCTCTGTTTTCAGGGAAGGAAAGACTGCCTGCTATGCCTCTCCATCCAATTCAAGTGGAGCAGCCCTTCATGAGATGGGGCATTGATTTCATTGGGCCAATAAACCCACCTTCCAGTGCTGGTCACAAGTGGGTACTTACAGCCACTGACTACATTACAAGGTGGACAAAAGCAGTTGCATTGAAAGAAGCAAAAGAGTCTTCAATTTTGAGCTTCTATGAGGATATAGTCACTAGGTTTGGAGTGCCTGAATCCATTATATCTGATAATGCCCTTGCATTCATGGGTCTAAGGGTAACTGACTAGGCCGTCAAGCATGGTATTCATTTGAACACATCTTCAAATTATTACCCTCAAGGTAATGGCCTAGCTGTGAGCACAAATAAGAGCCTCATTAGAATTATTAAAAAAACTATAGAGGACAACCAAAGGACCTGGCCCAGTAGTTTAAAGAATGCACTTTGGGCAGATAGAGTGACCCCTAAGAGGTTTATTGGTAACTCGCCATACATGTTGGTCTATGGTAAGAGGCAAGATTACCACTATCCTTGGAGCTTCTGGCTCTTGATATTGTCCGCCAGTTGGAGATGTTTGAGGAGCAGGACCCCATGTCTGTGAGGTATTCAGAGCTCATGGAGCTCAAAGAATCAAGGGACAGAGCAATGAAATATTTAGAGTATCATCAGCTCCAGACAAAGAGAACATTCGACAAAAAGGCTACAACAAAATATTTTGAGGGAGATCTCGTGCTAAAGTGGGATATTCTAAAAAGTAAGCTAGGCCACCACACCAAGTTTGATAACATGTGGACTGGTCTATTTATTATCATAGGCTGTAAAGAGCACAATGCTTATCAACTGGCTATGACAGAAGGGGATTTGCTTCCTATCCTAGTCAATGGGATACACCTTAAACCCTGCTTTCAAGCCTGATAAGTGCCTTTCTTGTACATATCTAGTTAGGTTTTATGATTCAATAAGTGCTTCACACTATGGTTCATTTGTTTTTTGTTTTGTTCCATCCCCTGCATTTTGTTTTAATGCGGACTGATGTTTTATTTGTTCTCTGAGTTTTCTAAAGACTCCATGCCCAATTGATAAGCCTAGTCACTGGTTCTCATGTTTAGCAGGAAAACGTCCCACAAAGGTCGCCAGAATTGTTGCCTCCATTTCACCTATGGTTAAATCAGGTGAGATAACCAAATGTTAGATCTTTAGAGGCCAATGGGACATTCACAAGGGAAAAGACTCTACATCTGTTGCTAGGTCACGAGGAACTCAGTGGGAGAGGCCACCCTAGGAAGATTCGGCATGAAAATCATCCGAGGAGAAAGTCGGCAAGACTCTCCTACTGTCTGGCTGACTGACTGTTTGATTTATTCCATCCTGAGTAGGTTGCTGAGACCTAGTTTTTGTCATGTCGAACGAGCCTATAGAGCCTATCGCTATAACGGAGAGGGTTCGGTATGACCTCTTACCGCGTGGATTTCCTTGGCCGATAGGCCATTCAATCGTCATTTGTCGGGACTCTCGGTGACCACAGGCTTCAGGGAGACCTACAATGCTCGATGAGAAGTCCTAGCAAAGGTTCAATGTCTCACCAACATGTGAAGAGTCTCAAAGCGAGAGATACTTTCAGAAAAAGTGAGGGGCTTTGCCGAGAGGTCTTGGCGCGGGCAAAAGTCTCACCGAAAGGAAAGGATGGAGCTCGATGCAGTTTTCTTTGGCAGGAGTCCTGCCGACACAAAAGAACCTCGGTGTAACTAAGGGACAAAATGAGGGCGGGGTCAGCAGGATGTCTTACCGACTGAGCAAGCTCTCCTTGAGCTCAAGGGAACATCCCGGTAGAGTGAAATGCTCTCGGGGTGACCCCAATAGGCTCTTGTCGATACTCAGATGGGTCCTCACCAAGACAAAATCAGTTCGGCAAGACTCTTGCCAAAAACACAACGGCAGCTCTTCGGGCATACAAAAGAGAATTCGGCAGGTGGTCTTAGCGACCTATTAATGTCTCAACAATAAGGAGGCTTTCGATGTATCTTTCAAAGTCGAAGAGAAATCTCCCTGACTCGGTAATCTCTTGGGGAAAGGAAAGCAGAGCTCGGTTAGGTAAAATGCATTCGGGGAGACGCGGACGACCTCTTGCCGACAGATGAAGTGAGGCCTCGCCGAGATAAGTGCTGTTGGCACAACCTCATGCCGACTAGAGAGGGTCTCCCTGACCAAGGGGTCTTGAAGGCTAAAGCAAACAAGTGGGGGTCCCACCAACAAAACATCTGGTATCGCTAAGAGTTGGGGCTTTCGCCATGGGGTCTTGGCGACTATTTGGAGTCTCGCCGAAGGTTATATACTTTGGCATAGTCTTGTGAGTTCATTAGGAGGTCTCCCTGACTCAGTGTTGTCTCGCCAACAATAAAGTGAATAGCTCGACAGAGAGTGAAGAGGTGCTCGATAGGAAGTCTGGCCGACAGACCAATGTCTCACCGAAAGCCAAAGGAGCTCGAACCCGGAGGAGAAGAGTAAGCTTGAGGGAAAACGAAATGAGCTCGACGAGAGGTCATCGCCAAGAGTCATACCGACTATGTATGTGCTCGCCGAGAGATGGAGGGCTCGTTAGGAGGTCTTCCCGAACATAGAATCTCTGGCCGATAGTGATGGATGTACCAAATGAAAAGGATAATGATGTGACTCAATGGTGCTTGTTGGGACTTCTAACTGAACCTGTTTGTCTTGCCGATGGTTTTGGCGGTATCAACATGACTTCTAAAGCTGTAGAGACACATAATCGCATCAGCAAGACACTTTCAGTATCTTGTCGAGATGTAATTCTATTCAAAGGGACTTTTGACCAGCTGCAGGGCCCGCGTGGAAGGTGCTCGACTAACCAGAGGGATCTGAGGCGAGCCGTGGCAGCTTGATCAGAACGTGGAATGCCAATGCAGGATGAATGCAACATGAATACAACATATATTTGTTCTGAGCTCGGGGGGCATTCAGTGCGGCTCTTCAACAGGGGACTTGGTAGCTGGACATGATGGATCAAAAGAATTAATGCTACAAAAGATCAGGAGAAGGCTTCTCCAAGGGCGGTTCTTCACACCGACACCAACAATAGGGACACATAGGCTTCTACAATTAATTCATCAAAGATCTGAGATAGATCTTTTTTTGAACTGGGATATTTTTGTAATCCCTAAGGGGCCGACATACAGTCGGTATATAAGGCATTTTTTTCCATTTTTGTAAATAGTTCCAATTATGCATTCAAGGGAGTTAGTGATTTTTTTATCAATCCTTTCTCAATTAATGTATGTTTCTGTAACTCAGCTAGAATCCTGAATACAACACAGAGTTTACCTTGGAGGCTTGTGTTCATGTTTGTACTGATTCTCATTTCTGTATCTTTCTTTTGAACATGCAAAGTCTTTAACTGTGTTTTATAATTCTTTATTCATATCTTAGAGCTGTGAAATTAATATTTCCTTCCTAAGATGTGTATGTAGTTCAAACCTGTTAGGACTAAAGCATTAAATCTAAAAGAGGTTGTTCTGAGAATAGCAATTAGGCTTTCAAGTGTATGTTCTTCCTATGTTCATTTCATGATTTCTCAAACATTTTGGTGTATCACCCTAGTGTAGTCCTTTAATTTATGTATTCCTTATCCCTTTTCCTTCAAGAATCAGTAGTTTAGGTGATACCCAAAAGAAGTCGGCCTTCTCCAGAGGTTCATTTCAGTTATAGGTGACCCACAGCCTTGAGATGATCCCATGTTGCTCTAGAATGCTCAGTTTCTTGTAAACTTTGCACAGGGTGCAATTCTAGTTGACAACAATTATAATCTAAAAATTTACACCTTGTAATAGGATGAGCCTCTCATATTCCTAGTTTTGTATGTTGATGACTTATTGGTCACAATGAGTTCTTCATCCTCAATTGTGAGTGAAAATTGTTATACATGATAAAAATTTTATGTCTAACTTGATTTTTTTGAGCTTTTTTTTGTGGGATTAATCTCTATCACTTTACATGCAAGATCTACCTTACATACTTCAAGAATACACTTGAATTTCTCTCACAATTGCATATGGCTAATTGCTAACGTACTCTAACTCCCTTTCTATCCAAATTCAAAATTTAGGTGAGATATTAGATTCACAATTAGTTGATGCTACTATACATTCATATATTATTGAAAACCTCAATTATTTGGTGCACTCTAGGCTTGAAATTTCCTATGTCACTGGCATGGTCTCTAGTTATGTAGGAACCTCATGAACTAAAATAGAAGGAAAAATATTGTTATGCCTTGCATAACCACCCTATTTTATTCTGGAACAAAATGGGTCCTCCCTTCTCTTTTGTTTTCTTTGCCTTTGGTTATTTGCTTTGCTCTTCGGGGTTCTTCTATTTTTCTTCTTGAGTTTGTTTGTTGGTTCTGTCTCAACTTGAGTTGGTTTTCTTCTTGCTAAGTATTGAATGACATTATCATAGACAATGGTGTATTTCATTATGATTTATTTTATGTTCTCCTGAGGGCTAATGGAGGCATTTGTTTTGCAGGATTGAATCACTCATCTGAGGATATCTTTCAGGGAAGCCAACTAAAGGCATGCCTTAATCACATTCAGCATAAAACTCCTTGAGAGAAAGGTCGTTGGGATCTTTCGGATGTCTTGTTAACTGGGGGCTTGGCTCTGTCCGTTTAAAATCCAAAGGGGGTGTTAGAATTATAAAATTCTGATGATTTTACATGTTGTTCATACTCACAATTTTCAAATAAGCCCCACTATGAACATATTTTCCCCATATTTGGCCATGTAGTACTATAAATTCCATTAAGTCTGAATACTTCACATTATAGTTCATATCGGCATGAGATTATCAAGGTCTCCCCGACCCATAATGCATTTTGTTAATATACATCTGTGTTGCCTATCGGCAAGACCTCAGGGATGTCACAATGATTGTAATTCACATGCAAGTACATATCGGTGAGACATTAATCATTGTTCTGGTGACTAAGAGTTTCCCCATCGACATGAAAGTCTTCTTTAGAGTGATGTCTTGGCGAGATCTTCATGTCTCACCGACCGGCGGTAGAAGGATACACATTTCAGTGGGAGACTTTTCTTCGAAGGAAAGTCTCGACAAATTCTTCATGTCTCACCAACTAGTGCGGAACGAGAAAACACTTCAGCAAGAGTTGTGTCTTCGGTGTGTGGTCTTGCCAAACGCTTTGTGTCTTGCTGACCACCGACAAGGATATGCATCTCGGTGAGAAACTTTTGTAGTGGGGGGATGTATTAGCGATTGCATTTGGTCTCACCGACAATGCACAAGAGGATTATATCGTTATGAGGTCCTGCAGTCTTGCCGACTCATTTTGTCTCACCGACATATTGCTTCATCGGGGAGAGTGGTTCACCTTCGGCAGGAGGTCTGGCCGACTAGCAGTGGGTCTCGCCAAAAGGTCGGTCTTCGATATAGCATAAGGGGCTCAGGGGGATGTCCTGTCGATATGGGATTGTCTCACCAACATGATCTCAGCTCGCCCAAGGGTTATCCCTTCGCCATAATGTCCTACTGACTATGAGAGGTATCCCTGAAATGAAGAAGTCTCCTCGAGATGGAATGTGCTGGATGAGAAAAGAGGAGATCAACATGAGGTCTAACCAACAAGGTGGACTCTTGCTGATAGGAGCTCGCCAAAAGATTTAGCGCTTAGAAAAATGTCTCACTAACAAAGCGAGAGTCTTGCCAAAAAATAATTTGCTCAGGGAGAAAGGAAGAGATCATCGCGAGGTCTGGGCAACTATAGCGGAGTCTTACCCAAAGGAAAAGGAGATCGAGCCCTGAGAAAACAGAATGTGCTCACCGAGAGAAGAGGAGCTTCGCTATAAGGTCATACCGACTAGCGACTGTCTTGCCGATAGTCTTTGTGGTATCAATATGACTTCTGCAGCTCACTGAGAGGTCTTAGTGACTGTCACATGTTACGCCAATAGTTTCTAGAAGAGATATAATCACATCGGGGAGACACGATTAGTGTCTCACCGACATGCGATTTAAGATGGACCACTTTTGATTGCCTGGGATCTGGCATGGCATCTTTTCACCCAATCAAAATGAACTAAAAGTGGCCCATTAAATGATTGACTACCACCTTGAAGAAGATCAACAGGATGCAAATGACATGGACTCTTTCTGAGATCAAATGGTGATGGATCGGCTCGGGTGATGATGTTCAGACCTAAAGGGAGACCCGATGATGCTTCCAAAAGATGCTCAGCGTGCAGAGAAGTCTAGAACATGAAGGAGGCCAGAAGAATGAAGAAACCATGAGTCACAGGGATAGCTATAGTGACCACTGGCAGGGGCAAATCGGTATTAATGGAAAAATGCTTTAGAGCATTCAAGGTAGCCCTTCGAAGGAGTTGAAAGATAGACACAGATACCAGGAGTAAATGTTGCAGCTACAAAAGATCTGAAGGCTTCTCCTGAGGTCAAGCTATCACCAACATGGACAATGGGGATGCCATTAAATGCAACATTAACTCTCTTCAGAAAGATCTGAGAGCCGACCTTTCGGGATGTAGATATTTTGTAAATCCTAAGATAGGGGACAACAACATTCTTTTTGGTACACTCTATATATATGGCATTCTTTCCTCTTTGTAAAGGTTCGAAGTTTGTAGGGTTAGAAAGAGGTTGTAGGGGTAGAAGTTTTAGAATACATAGAGAAATAGAGGAGATAATAGGGGAGACAGAACTGCATCTTGATTCTTAGTAATAGGAGCTTCTTTTGTCTTCTCCATTAGGAGTTATATTCAGCATAGACTGTAATGTATCTTTCCAATTTTCTTAATATAAATGGAAACAATTTGGAGTCATGGATTTTCTATACACTGGTGATTGTGCCAGATTTGTAAATGTTGCTTATCTGTTTCACTAACAATAGAAGCAATCAGATCTTAATCTACTTCAGATTGTGTTTCAGAATGATATTTGTCTTAAGCTAATCATTTGATTTGAGAAGCTTTCAAGGAATGAAGTTTGATTTTATGTTTTGTTTAAAGTGGTAACTTGTAATTTGTCATGGAAGTCAGCACTGTGAATGGATGCAACTATGTGTTAATCACAAGTTAATTTTGTTTTGCAGTTCTTAGTTAGGAATTCCTTGAAAGGTAACAAATCTGGTTAAGTTGGATGAATTATTGTTCTTTT
Source organism: Sequoia sempervirens (assembly GCA_007258455.2). NCBI lineage: Eukaryota > Viridiplantae > Streptophyta > Pinopsida > Cupressales > Cupressaceae > Sequoia > Sequoia sempervirens. The sequence goes on along the minus strand of VDFB02049454.1, from coordinate 222,330 downwards.
CTATTCCAAAGCTCTGATCTATCTTTTGCTATTTCTTTAAAAACCTTGGTTAGAGTAGGCTTAAGTTTATGTTTGATCTCAGAACAATCCAAAAGCTCAACACCAACAGGCCCCTTGAACATTACTGCTACATTGACCACTGAGCAACATCAGCACAGTTGAGAACCAACTACAAAGACCTTGGGAGCTAAGATATCCATGTGTTGTCTTTCTCTTTCAGGAAAAACATAATAGCAATATTCTATTTGCATGTTGTTGTGCCAACAGGACCCATCAACAGAAACTGGCGCTAGAAAGAGGGCAGCCTTGAGCAATTTTGGAGTTGGATTGGGTCAGGTTTTGGAAAACCTAGCTCTAATGGGTAGCCCTTTGTATACACCGGGATTTGTCCATGAAATCCCTGGTCATCTATATGATAGGCTTCCTTTATTTTTCCCTAACACTGGGAAAAATGCTTCTGAACATGTCAGAATTTGCAGGCATATATTCATTTTTCTCTAGATTCAGCATCATGATATCATCTACCAGTTATTTGTCAAAACACTTCAAGGTACAGCCAGGCAATGGTATGATAATCTGCCACCATAATCTATTTATTCATGGATAGAACTAGAAATCTTATTCTTAGATCAGTTTGATCCCCATACGCAACGCCCATTACAAGAATTTGCAGCTACAAAAAGGATACCATTAGAACTCATTTATCAATTTAACCATAGATTTTTGTTCATGTATCAAAGGGTTCGATCTTTAGATTTGGTTGTTGATGATCATATACTAATAGAACATTATTATTGGGGTTTAAACCTTTCATTTTCAACCAAAGTTAGGCATTGTGGTGAGGATACATCCTTGCATGATGCATTGAACAAAGCTCTCTTATTGGCACAATTTGGAGGTGACACTAGAAATTCAGATAGCCAAACTCAGGGTTATAATCATCTTGTGCTTGCAAACTTCCATCACCTACAGCCTTATGCTACTTCACCCACCAGCCCTGCCCAGATGCAATCATTCTCACCAAACAGCTACGACCTTCCTAAGGTTCCAAGCACCACATTTTTCGACACCCCGTATCAGGTCAATCACACACAAGACCAAGGGGAGAACTTATCTCTACAAAATCCAATCATAGAGTTAAGTATTCCTCTTATCAATGAATTTATGGCCATATCATCTCTTTTCAGTCATATTCCAAAGCATAGTCCATTACATCACAATGAAGTTGTGAATAAAACATTTGATGAGTCAGAATATAATTTTGATGACTTGTTTGGTAAAAAGCATGAAATGGATGTAAATCTATAGCATAATGCAAATCTTAAGATGGAATCTAGCTTTGTTGAAAATGCTAGTACTAATGATGGCTTTGAGGGAGATGAGGTATTAATATGGGATTGTTGTTATGAGAAATCAACAATATCTTCCAACGATTTAAACAACTCTTCTGACAAAGATGAGAATCAAGGTGATGAGGAATGGATAAAGGAACATGGTTCATGTTGGATTGATATCCCTCATATGCAAAATCGAATAAGGGAGAAATTAGAAGAGCGGGGAGATCTGGAACTATCAGAACTTGTTGGGCCAAGTGGATGTAGGATACATCAAACTAATCAACACTCTCAGATGGATTGCCATGTCTTCCTAGGAAGGATGGAGTTGTATTTCAAACAACTAATCACTATTTAAGGAATACTTATGGAGGATCCTTGGAGTACGTATCCCCTCAACGAGGAGAATGAAACAACTAGCACACATAAAAATGGTAATCAGTCCATCCAAAATGATAAGAGTAATTGTGTGAAGAGGTTTAATTCTTCCCTATCTTTTGATGGCCTCGATCCTTGCATCGAGATGGATTCAACAATTGATGAAACTCCTCTAGCTAGTGCAGACTTGATAGAAGTGGAGAATGGATTCATCGACACATTCATAGATTCTTTCATGATGGTGAATGAGGAAGAAACACACTTTTGTGGGTTAACACAAGAGGATGACTCTGCTGATTTAAGTAGTGAACGGATTGAAACAGATAACACACTTCAAGATGAGATCACCAATGAATCTTGTGGTCAAAGACAAGGACTTAAATTCCCAAATGAAATCTTAAGAGAAGAAGTTCGAGTAGATGTGCAGATCATCCAAGTGTCCCTTGAAGAAACTCATGATGGGGTACATTTGGATGAAGTAGGCGAATGCCAAGGAAGCAACCAAGAGGCTATCTCAGAAGTTGAATCTCTTCAACATGACGAAGGGAATGAGACCATGGAGTATTTTCTTGATTTGATTCTATTTACTCAAATGTGTTGGTTGAAGAGAGTCCTTTCTTAGCATCCACTAATCAATTTGATCTTAATACTGATAAATTTGATGCTGAATGGCATGTTCTTGTTGATGATGTGTAAGAATATGAATTGAGAAAGTGCTTTCCTCACTTTGACTCCGTGCATTCAAGTGAGTTTGAAGGAAATCCTTGTTCACCATGTGCAAGTAACCTTGACATCACTGGTGATAAGCTGGACACAGATTCTCAAACCTTTGAGGGTGGCATGTTTCAAGAAAGTGTTGAAAGTAAGACTTCATCTCAAGAAATCTAGAATTTTTTTGACTCTATACTTGAGATGAATACAGAGACGCTGGTTAGTGAATATCCCAGCTGCAAGACAAACTTTGTTTTGGTGATGTTCCATGAGCTGAGACCTCGAGAGAAGGAATTCATACAACACAAGTCTGCATTAGCAACTAAAAATCTTTAGAATCAGGTGGTGTCCTTTCATTATCCTGTGTTTTAATAATTTTAAGCTTGATTATGGCGTTGGGGATAGTAAAACCTGTTTGTGGGTAAATCATGACAAAAATGATAACCCACAACTGATAATATTTCAAGATTTATGCCCTTAGAATGAACTTATTGCCTATAAACTTCATATTTCTGAGTATAAAGATAAATTTGCTAGGTTTAGAACTGTGCCTAGTAAGTTAAGATTGTTGCACATAATGAAAAATCAGTCAAGTCAATGTACAAATTTTTACAGTTTTGTGTTTATAAAGCTCAGCTTTGGAGTTAGTTTAGGATTAGGATTGGTTAGTATTAGTTTTTGGTTTTGTTGGTTTTCTTTTTGTTCTGTTGTTTCCTTTTTCCCATGTCCTCTTGTTTTTCTGTTTGTAAGTAGTTTGTTTTTCTATTTGTAAATAATTGGTTTTACTATTTGTAAATAGCTTTGTTTTTTGTTTGTTTGTTCTTTCTTTATGTCCCTTCGTTTCCTCTACTATCACTCTTTGTATTGTTGTTCTTTGGGGTTTCCTTTATTTATTTCCATCTTGAAATGATGGGTTGTTGTCTGAAGTATACTTTGGTTATTAGGAGAGAAGTGGTTTAGATATTTTAATGTTTGTTGATTGGGTGATTTTGTCCTAAGCTCATCGTTTTGTGCTCATTGTCAATAAGAGTTGCGGAAAGTCTTGAAAACAAGGTACAAAGTAAATAACCTGCATTAGCTCCCTCTGAATCTGTCACAAATCATCAAGATCATCTCCTTTGTAATGGTGTATTTTTCCTAGGGTGATAGTGTTGTAAGATTTGAGTGAAAAATCCGATCTCCCAAGTGTTGTTATGAGGTCCATGGTAGTTTTCAACCCGAAACAAATGTTAAACATATGACATATTGAGGAAAAATTGAATGAAATATTTGAGACTCTATGAGAAAACAAATGAAAAAGAGAACTATTTGAAAAGAAAAGAAGACTCAATACGAATGGGTGATTCCAGTATCTCTACCGGGGCTATAGATACCTAGCTGGCAGTAGAGAAATGTTGTGAGAAAAATAGAGGTATCTCCGTTGGGGCTATGGACGCCTGACTGGCAACGGAGCAATGCCCAATATGTCATTGCACGACAACTAAAGGGGATCAACTCATGTAGCTCAAATCTTGCACATTGTTGTTTGAAAGGTGAAGAAAACTTTATGAAAGGATGATGCACTATCAAACACACACATAGATTCAAGGGTAGCTAGTGTTGACTTACATTTGAGATTCTAGCTCAGCCTTGGTTGTTAAAACTAACCCAACTAGAGTTGTGATGTTCATGAACTAGAGTTTTGGGTAGTTGAATCCTTCAGTTTCATGAAAATGGTTAAACCATTTTCCCAGCCAAGTCGCCATTTGTTATGCCTTGCATAGCCACCCCATTTTATTTTGGAATAAAATGGGTCCCCCCTTCTCTTTTTTTTTTTCTTTGCCTTTGGTTATTTTCTTTGCTCTTCAGGGTTCTTCTATTTTTCTTCCTGAGTTTGTCTGCTGGTTCTGTTAAATTTTGGTTCTGTCTCAGCTTGAATTGGTTTTCTTCTTGCTAAGTATTGAATGACATTATCATAGACAATGGTGTATTTCATTATGATGTATTTTATGTTCTCTTGAGGGCTAATGGAGGCATTTTTTTTGTAGGATTGAATCACTCGTCTGAGGATATCTCTTAGAGAAGCCAACTAAAGGCATGCCTCAATCACATTTAGCATAAAACTCCTTAAGAGAAAGGTCGTTGGGATCTTTCAGATGTCTTTCCGACTGGGGGGCTTGGCTCTGTCCATTTAAAATCCAAAGGGGGTGTTAGAATTATAAAATTCTGATGATTTTACATGTTCATACTCATAATTTTCCAAATAAGCCCCACCATGAACATATTTTCCCCATATTTGGCCATGTAGTACTATAAATTCCATTGAGTCTGAATACCTCACATTATAGTTCATATCGGCATGAGATTATCAAGGTCTCCCCGACCCATAATGCATTTTGTTAATATATGTCTGTGTTGCCTATCGGCAAGACCTCGGGGATGTCATAGTGATTGGAATTCACATGCAGGTACCTATCGGTGAGACATTAATCATTGTTCTGGTGACTAAGAGTTTCCCCATCAGCATGAAAGTCTTCTTCAGAGTGATGTCTTGGCAAGATCTTCATGTCTCACCAACCGGCGGCAAAAGGATACATGTTTCGGTGGGAGACTTTTCTTTAGAGGGAAGTCTTGGCGAATTGTTCATGTCTCACCGACTAGTGTGGAACGAGCAAACACTTTGGCAAGAGTTGTGTCTTCAGTGTGTGGTCTTGCCAAACGCTTTGTGTCTTGAAGACCACAAACAAGGATATGCATCTTGGTGAGAAACTTTTGCAGCGGGGGGATGTCTTGGCAAGTGCATTTGGTCTCGCCGACAATGCACAAGAGGATTATATCATTATGAGGTCATGCAGTCTTGCCAACTCATTTTGTCTCACCAACATATTGCTTCATCAGGGAGAGTGGTTCACCTTCGGCAGGAGGTTTGGCCGACTAGCAGTGGGTCTCACTGAAAGTTCGGTATTCAATATAGCATAAGGGGCTCAGGGGGATGTCCTGTCGATATGGGATTGTCTCATCAACATGATCTCAACTCACCCAAGGGTTATCCCTTCACCATAATGTCTTGTCGACTATGAGAGGTCTCCCTGAAATGAAGAAGTCTCCTCGAGATGGAATGTGCTCAGCGAGAAAAGAGGAGATCGACATGAGGTCTCACCAACAGGGTGGACTCTTGCCGATAGGAGCTCGCCGAAAGATTTAGGGCTTGGCAAAATGTCTTGCTAACGAAGCGAGAGTCTCGCTGAAAAATAATGTTCTCGGGGAGAAAGGAAGAGATTTTCGTGAGGTCTGGGCGACTACAGCGGAGTCTTACCGAAAGGAAAAGGAGCTTGAGCCCAGAGAAAATAGAATGTGCTCGCCGAGAGAAGAGGAGCTTCGCTATAAGGTCATGCCAACTAGTGACTGTCTTTCCGATAGTCTTTGTGGTATCGATATGACTTCTGTAACTCATTGAGATGTCTTACCGACTATCACATGTTACGCTGATAGCTGCTAGAAGAGATATAATTGCATCGGGGAGACACGATTAGTGTCTCACCGACATGCGATTTAAGATAGACCACTTTTGACTGCCTAGGGATCTGGCGTGGCGTCTGTTTGCCCAATAAAAATGAACTAAAAGTGGCCCATTGACTGATTGACTACCACCTTGAAGAAGATCAATAGGATGCAAATGACATGGACTCCTTCTGAGATCAAATGGCGATGGATCGGCTCACGTGATGATGTTCAGACCTATAGGGAGACCCGATGATGCTTCCAAAAGACGCTCAGCGTGTAGAGAAGTCTAGAACATGAAGGAGGCTAGAAGAACGGAGAAACCATGACTCATAGGGACAGCTGTAGTGACCACTGACAGGGGTGGATCGGTATTAATGGAAAAATGATTTAGAGCATTCAAGGCAGCCCTTCAAAGGAGTTGAAAGATAGACACAGATACCAGGAGTAAATGTTGCAGCTACAAAAGATTAAAGGCTTCTCCTGAGGTCAAGCTGTCACCAACATGGATAGCGGGGATGCCATTAAACGCAGCATTAACTCTCTTCAGAAAGATTTGAGAGCCGACCTTTCGGGATGTAGATATTTTGTAAACCCTAAGATAGGGGATGATGACATTCTTTTTGGTACACTCTATATATATGGCATTCTTGCCTCTTTGTAAAGGTTAGAAGTTTGTAGGGTTAGAAAGAGGTTGTAGGGGTAGAAGTTTTTGAATACATAGAGAATTAGAGGAGATAATAGGGGAGACAAAACTGCATCTTGATTCTTGGTAATAGAAGCTTCTTTTGTCTTCTCCGTTAGGAGTTAGATTTAGCATAGACTGTAATGTATCTTTCTAGTTTTCTTAATATAAATGGAAACAATTTGGAGTCATGGATTTTCTATACACTGGTGATTGTGCAAGATTTGTAAATGTTGCTTATCTATTTCACTAACAGTAGAAGCAATCAGATCTTAATCTACTTCAGATTGTGTTTTAGAATGATATTTGTCTTAAGCTAATCATTTGATTTGAGAAGCTTTCAAGGAATGAAGTTTGATTTTATGTTTTGTTTAAAGTGGTAACTTGTAATTTGTCATGGAAATCAACACTGTGAATGGATGCAACTGTGTGTTAATCACAAGTTAATTTTGTTTTGCAGTTCTTAGTTAAGAATTCCTTGAAAGGTAACAAATCTGGTTAAGTTGGATGAATTATTGTTCTTTTCTATTCCAAAGCTCTGATCTATCTTTTTCTATTTCTTTAAAAACCTTGGTTAGAGTAGGTTTAAGTTTATGTTTGATCTCAGAACAATCCAGAAGCTCAACACCAGTAGGCCCCTTAAACATTACTGTTACATTGACCATTGAGCAACATTAGCACAGTTGAGAACCAACTACAAAGACCTTGGGAGCTAAGATATCCATGTGTTGTCTTTCTCTTTCAGGAGAAACATAATAGCAATATTCTATTTGCGTGTTGTTGTGCCAACATGACACATCAACAACTATTAGTTCATCAACTATACTCAAGGAAGTCATAGTTTTGGGATTCTATATTCAATAGGGGTTGATATTGATTTCATCGGGTGCACTAATTTTGATGGGCTAATTGATTTACTTGATTGTAAGTCTACTTCTAGTTATAGTTTCTCACTAGCTTCTAGTTAGGTATATGTTGGCCAAATAATATGCAAAGTGTAATGATAAATTAGTAAATTTGATTTAACCCTTATTATAGTTTGAGTATTACTCAAGAGAGTATGAGTAGTATAGATTTATTTGAGTCTAGCAAAGGGGTAGCTAAATTACCATCAAGGAATTTACATTCATTATTTCAATTTATGTTATCCTATGAGTAAATAGACATAAGTAATGAAGTAAGGATCTCAAATGTTAATCCTTTTATTAGTAGTACAATTAAGAGTATAATATGGATGTCATTTCCTCTCATGTATTAGGATTATCTTGCAAGAAAGAAGAAATAAGAACTATTTCTATAGTCAATCTTCAATATTTATTTACATAAGAATGCATACTCATAAATAAGTATAAACACATACGTGAATATATGTACATATATACATATATATATATATATATATATATATATATATATATATATATATATATATATATATGTATGTATGTATGTATGTATGTATATATATATGTATGTATATATATATATATATATATATATATATATATATATATATATATATATGTATATATATATATATGTATGTATGTATGTATATATGTATGTATGTATATGCATACACACATGAGCTAGATAACTTCTTAAATTAATATTTTCATATTCTTATATTGTTGCAATCTCTATAATTCTATGATTATTGAAACATGAAATTAGTTGTACTTGCATATGCATGTGTGCATTCTAATTGTGTTGGAAATACTTTCAATATGCTTAGTATTGATGAATTATGTCAAAACAATGTCTTTCTTGTTAAAAGAAAATGTTGACCAAATAGAAATGAAGATGAACTATTATGTTAAGTGATTGACATATGCATTCTATTGTATTCTTATTTTATGTTGGAAAATTCATGATATCATTAGATGTAGATGTGTCATGCTTCACAATTTCATTACTCTAGTTAGATTTGCATTGCTGGTATTCCTCGTGTTGGGTTGGGTATTCTTCTTTCAAGAAGAATTTTGGGGAAGTGAATTACTTCGTGGTAGGGTGGAAACGTGCTCCAACAATGTTCTCGCCCTTGATGTGGTCAGAGGATTTAAATGATAGAAGAATCCTATTAGGAAGGTCCTTGTTATGGTTTATTGTGTAATCTTGTTTTCAACCATGTGGTCTAATGTAAGGATTATGTTCCTATATGTTTTTCCATGTTATCGGCATATGTACTCTAAAATTTATGAAGTAATATAATTTCTTGTCAATTTTATTTGTATATTGGACACATGTCATGGCATCATGTTTAATTATGTGTAATTTATGTAAATTGTTACTTTTTATAAATGGAGGTCATTACACATTGTCTCCTCTACCTCCTCCAGAAGGTTGGGGATAATAAGCATCTCATTCTCCTCATTAGACACAACAATGGGTATACATTCCAAAACCAAAATTTCTTCCACTTCTATAGCAACTGAGTCCTCTGAGAATAAAGTAGAATAACATGAAGCATATTCTTACAAGATATCCTTAAGTGAATTTAGTTGCTCTCCCTGATAAGATACCAAAGAAGATATCAAATTACCATGCCTTCTTGCTAAATAATTGGGTTGTATTTCTATCTCCCTCCTAAAGCCAACTAATCGTAGAATTTTGTTTCTAAAAAGTCTCTTCTCATAGCTCCCATTTCGCCAACTCATTCATAAATTTCACTTCTTCTCTAAGGGATTCATTGGTAATCCCTCAATCCCTAGTGTGTCTAGTGATGGTATCCAATCAAAATTGGGCAGAAAATTTAGCCATAAAAATATTCCCAAAACTCTGTGTATTCCACTTAAGTTGATACTTCACAAATTGGAGCATCTTGATACTTCATAAGATGGCTCTCATAGTGACATAAGTTGAAACTTGAAAGAAGGGTTCTTAGAGTCACCCCTCTCTCTCACAGATAATTTAATGGACCAGTGATCTGAACCTCTCCATTCCAAAATCTCTAAACTGGTAATCCAATTACTGCCAATCCAAAAATAGGAGATTAAAACCCTATACAATCTCTTAGAGATATAATCCTCTCTAGGTGATCCCACAATAGTGCGTTACAATTGCATTGACGAACAAAATTTTTTTGGGTGTCAAAAAAAACTAGAGGGGTTCACTCAAACAGGGGTGTTCGAGTGAATGCCCTTCCTTCAATGGGTTTTCTCAAACCCCTAGTTGGCCATTTTTTTGAATAAAATAATGTTTTTTTTTTAGGGGTTCTAGTGAACCCCCTTTTGCTTGAAGGTGTTCCAAGCGGTTTGAGTGAAGGGGTATTCACTAGAACCCCCTTTTTTCCCTTGCCCCCCTCCATTTGTAATTTTATGTAGAATTTTGGGTTTTGAGGCTCAAATTGAGGATCAAAATAGAATCAAATTAAGAAACCTAGTTGGAGGATTATAGTCCTCAAAATGAGCTATCCATCAAGTATAGTTTTAATATATTTTGGTTTTATTATGTATTTTTTTTAGTTTAATTAGACATAGGTTTTTCACTAAAAATTAAGCTCTATATTCTGCACATGTGGAAAAATAGTAGATTACCAATTTTTTTTTTAGAAATATCTATGCTCTTGGTATTGATGTCCTTGATCCAACAAAAAATAAAATTGAATTTCGATACATACAAACAAAGTTGTGTTCTACAGTAAACCTATTTCTAAATTGTAATTGGTTTGACTTCAAAACTTAATTAAGAAAAAAAATTCAATAAAATATTATGAAATCGAATGAAGGAGCTAGAAATCATAGTTACAAATCTAAATTAAAAAAAAAGAAAAGAATTTTATCCTTCATAGAAAAAAATTACGTGTTACACAGTAAACAACACTCATTAAAAATGGTGTTTACTGTTAAAAACTAGTTATCAAAGGAGATAGAAAAAGAAATGCAATTTGATTCAAAAATAAAATAAAAATATATATTTAGAATCTACAGACAAAATGTCACAAATCACTAGTTTGCATCATCTTCAAATTCCTCATGGTTTAGCATCTATAGGTGTCTGAAAGTGAAGATTTAGTTCAAAATATTCATTTCATTGTCAAGTTTGGCCAAAAAGTGTAACCCACTATTGTGCGATCACCCCTCCACATCTCCTATTACTCCATGTGAACATACCATTCCCTTGTTTTATATCAATCAAGTTTAGGAAGGAAATATTATCTCTAAAAATAAAAGAGGAAGGTTCAAGCCTATCCACTCTCCCCTCTTTTCCACTAAACTGATAAGTGTTAAATTCACCAGTGAAAATCCATGGGAATAGTGGAGATATGGACCGCACATACCTAATATGAGCCTAGAGATGGATTTTTCTAGGAAAATAATTCAGAGAATAAGCATTGGTACACAAGAATATTTCATTGGATTTGAAATTTGAGGCAACCATAAACAAAGAGTTTCTACCAAAAATCCACCAAAGAGGAGAGACCTTACATGAGTCCCAAAGATATACAATTCCTCTAGCACTGCCTTGTGCCCTAATGCACTAACATTTCAAGATGTTTCCACCACAACTTGGAAGCCATGTTGAATATGCCTTCCACAGACAACTTAGATTCCTAGATGAACAAAACTTCAGGATCTAATTCACCTTTATCAATTCTTGAACAACCTTTTATCTAGGGATGTTGTTCAATCCCCTTGCATTCTAACAAATAACAATCATTTATGAGAGTTAGAGAAGTGGGAGTCAATAGTCTTGACTATACCTAACTCCACCGAATTCTCCCCCATTATTTTGATTTTATCTTGATCTTTCTTCCTCCCCAACTTGGAAGACTTTTTTGAGCCCCCCTTTTTAAAACTTTTTGTTGTAACCCCAATGTATTAGTAGACACAACTTTATTTCCTTTTCTAGGATCCTAAACCACTACCTTTGGCATCAACTTAAGCAAAGACAAGATCGATTCTTCACTCAATTGAATTCTCTCGAGAGGGGCCAATTCTTCGAGGATCTTTTGAATTTGGTATGTAACCATTTGTGATTCAATCTACTCGATCACTAAACTATTATGGCTATCATCTATATTGGGAGCCAACGGATCCATCCCCAAATTATCTAGCCCAGAGAGTAGGCTATGTAGATTTTCCTCATGTTGAACAATGTCTTCCAAAGCCTCAAATCAATTATAAGACACATCACCCCGTCTATCCTTAATATTTTTCTTCAATCCTCTCCCATTGTCATTGTGCTTAACAAGGATAAAACCTTCCTTATTCATTTCCCCTTTTGACACAGGGGATTTTTCTCTATCCTTTGAAGGTGGGGGATGACAAGACAACTTAGTTGAAGCTCAGCTAGCAACCCTCCCTGAAGAGATAATTTTAGGACATTTCCTCTACAAATTCCCATACTCATGATAGATCTAACAACAAATGGGGGAGCTTCATAATCAAGTTCTTGAATCCAAGAAGTGTATCCAACTTGAATTTCCATCAAATTTGGTAATAGGTTATTTAAATCGATTTCAATACAAATTAAGGCATATAAAATTGTCTTCTTGTTCAATGTTTGTTAAGATGGACCCAATATTTTTCCTAGTAGCAATGTAATCATGTGCAAAATATCATTCCTTTAGGACTCTAGTGGCAGCTAAGGAATCCTCACCCAAACTAGAACCCTTAACAATAACTCCTCTATGGATTAAAACCTATATGCCATGGTTTAATATTTATAGCCCCACCTGATTGTAGAAATATGGACCCCCTTCATAAGCCTTATTCCAATCCACTAGGCAAGAAAATACCACCTTAAAGTAGTTATTAGTTTCTTGCATAACCTCCATATCTCCCTTTGGATTCTAAGTTTGATGGGCCCAAAGTTCCAAGAATGGGAGAGAAACACCCCATAAACTTCCAAATTAAAGCATAGTTACATAAATAGTTAACATCCTTTGCAACTGAATCTAGTTGAATTACTAGAACCTGATGAGAAAGACTCCTCTCCAAACAACCATTTACCTTTGGAACTCGAGGATCGACAATATGAGATGAGCTCCCTTTGTTTAAATATATACTTAAGAAAATTATTGCTTTGTAATAATTTGAAGAGGGTGGGACTATCCCTATCAAAACCTTAGAAAAGGAAAAATTCTAATACCCCCAACCTTCTGTTGATGCCATTAAATTTGCAACAAAAAACAACCCAAAAAAAAGAGACAACCCCCTATCACAACCCTTTTCACCTCTAAACCACCTCCAAAAACCTACACACCACCCTCCCAAATAGCCACATAACACCTCCCAACCCCCCTTTTCCCACCTTAACACCTCCAAAATACCACCGCATTCCACAAACTAAATCAATCTATAGCTAAAAGAAAGAAAGAGCGACAAAGAGCAAAAGGCCATCACACCCTAGCTCACACTGCTAAGAGAACTTATGGCTCCCTCTGCCATCCAAAATCTCAATCCAACCTTTGATCTATACTCCAATAATTAAATGAATATTATTGATGCTGCAAAATCATATTATATTTCTTTATAATCTTATAATACTAAGATTAATAAGAATCTTTAATAAAAATATATACTAAATTTATATAGAAAACTGAGATTACATTTAAGGAAAAAAGATTTAGATTTTTTTAAATGTGTTTAAAAAATCTCATTTTAATTAAATTTATAAAAAAATAATTTAAACTAGCTTATCTATCTTAATGTTAATCTATATAGTATACGTCGAGATATATCATTTGAGAGACAATTTTTTTTCATTTTTAGAAATTTAGAAATACCATTATTATAAAAAATTACACCTCAAAAATGATATATCTTTGCATATATTATATAGATTAATATTAAGATAGATACTCTAGTTTATAGTTGTAGTATAGCAACAAATAATATTATATTAAGTATTAAATGAGATTTAATATATATTGATACTATTAAATGATAAATTATATAATATAATTAATAATATTATTATATTATAATTATTAATATTATATTATTATTATGAATAATAATATTTTATTGTTTTAATATTATTTATATTAGCATTATATTATTGATATTATATTATTATTAATTAATAGTATTATTAAATAATTATTATATTTTCATATTTATTTTATTCATATTAATATATATAATATTAATAATTAAATAAAGTTATATATATTAGATTTAATATATTTTTTTATTTGGTTATATTAAATGATAATATTATGTTATATTATATTATTATTAACCCTAACCCTAATTGAATAGTAACCCTAACTTTAACCCTCATTGAACATTTTTGAACCCTAATCCTAATTAAATAGTAATTGCAATTCTAATCGTAATGGAATCCTAGCCCCAATTAAAACATAATCCTAACCTAACCATAACTATAATAGTAACCCTAATCCTAACCATAACCATAACCTTGAACCTAAATCTAACCCTTTCCAAAACCTAATAATAACCATAACCCTAATTGAACCCTAATACTATCTCTATCCCTAATTGAACCCTATCTATAACCCTAACCCACAGCTTTATCAAAACCTTAACCGTAAATGTAACCCGAAGTGAACCCTAACCCTAACTGAATTATAGGCCTAATTAAATAGTAAATGAACCCTAACCCTAAACCTAACCTTAATCCTAAAAAACTAACACTAACCCAACCATTAGCCATAATTGTAACCCTAACCTTAAACCCTAAACCATTAACCATAATTGTAACCCTAACCTTGCCCTAACCCTAACCATAAACCATAATCTTAACCCTAACTCTAACCAAATCCTTAATTATAACCCTAAATCCTAACCCTAATCTAATATCTAATCCCAACCATAATCATAACTCTAAATCTAACCCTAAACCCTAAACCCTAATCTAAAACCTAATCCTAACTGTATTTCTCATAACCTTAACCCTAACTCTAAACCTAACCCTAACCCAAATAATAAACCCTAACCTAACCCTAATCCTAACCAAATCCCTAATCATAACCCTAAATTGTAACCTAACCTAACTCTAATCCTAATCATAAAGTTGTACACTAAGTGTAACTCTAAACCTAACCCTAAACCGTAAACCCTAATTGTAACCCTAAACTAACCCTAACCCCAACCAAATACCATAATCGTAACCCTAACCTAACCCTAATTGTTACCCTATTTCTCATAACTCTAACCTAAATTAAACCATAACCCTAATCTTAACCTCAAGCTTTATCATAGAACCCTATTCCTAACCCTAACCCAATTCTTAATCATAGAATCCTAACCCTAACCCTCACTGAAATCTAACCTTAATTGAATAGTAATTGTAAGCCTAACCGTAATGGAATCTTAATCCTAATTGAAACTTAATCCTAATCTAACCATAACTATAATAGTAACCCTAATCCTAACCCTAAACCTAACCCTTGCCAAACCATAATAGTAACCATAACCCTAATCGAATCCTCATACTAACTTTATCCCTAATTGAGCCCTATCCATAACCCTAATATGAAGCTTTATCAGAACCTTAACCATAGGTGTAACCCTATTCAAACCCTAACCCTAATTGAATTGTAGGCCTAATTAAATGGTAAATGAATGTTAACCCTAAACCTAACCTTAATGTGCTAACATGGGTTAAATCGTAATCCCAAGCTTTATTGTAGAACCCTACAAGTTATAAAAAAATTAACCCTAATGCTAACCCTAACCCAACAATTAACCATGATTGTAACCCTAACCTTAAACCCTAAACCATTAACCATAATTGTAACCCTAACCTTGCCATAACCCTAACCCTAACTCTAACCAAATCCCTAATTGTAACCCTAAACCCTAACCCTAATCTCATATCTAATCTCAACCATAATTGTAACTCTAATCCTAACCTTAAACCATAAACCCTAATCTAACCCTAATCCTAACCCTATTTCTCATAACCTTAAGCCTAACTCTAAACTAACCCTAACCCAAACACTATACCCTAACCTAACTCTAACCCTAACCAAATCCCTAATCATAACCCTAAACTGTAACCTAACCCAACTCTTATCCCAATCATAATTATAACACTAACCATAATTCTAAACCTAGCCCTAAACCATCAACCCTAATTGTAATCTTAAACTAACCCTAACCCAACTATAATGCTAACCCTATTTTTCATAACTCTAACCCTTTTCTATTTTGAGTAAATAAATTAGTTCTATTTTTATAAAAAAAATACTAAAATAATTGATATGCATTGTAGATTTTTTTATCTAAATAATATAATATAATGATACCAAATATAAAATAATAATATTATATATATTATTAATAACATAGTAATAATAAAATAATACTAATATTTATCATAATATATGTTTTGAAAATATAATAATATAGTAATAATAAAATAATATAATAAAAATAATAATTTAATAATAATTGGGGTTGGGGCCCTGGCTTAGTTAGCTAAATCTTTCCTGTTGCAGGAGGTTGGTCACGAGATCTAGTCTCCCCCACCCTTGTGGTACTGGAGGGCGTGTCACGCTAGCGCCACTGGTCACGTTAAAAAGTTTACCAGGCGCACTGTAGTTTATATGGGGTCGTGCTATCCGATTCCTGCAGTCTAAAATAAAATGAAAAATAATTTAATAATAATTAAATAATAATATAATTAGTATCATGAAGTTTCCATAGTCCATAGTAATAGTATATTTTCTTGATTGAAATTGTGTATGATTTAATAAAATAACAATGTCATATATATTAATAATATAATAGTAATAAATTAATAATATAATATAATATTATCATTTATTATAACCAATTAAAATGTATATTAAATCAAATATACTAAACCTTATTTATTTAATATTATATTAAATTATTATGAAACAATAATATTATATTATTAATAATATAAAATTTATTACATTCTAATTTTAGATTTTTTGTTTTTGTTTTATCAAAACTGTGTCTTGATTTTTAGATGTTTGATTTTTGAATTGTAGTTATTTTATTTTTTCTAAGATGTTAATTGTTTTTTTTAATTGTAGTTATTATAAAAATATTTTTTTATTCTTTTTTTTTCTTTCTAAAATACATTTGTTTTTTGTGTTTTTATATGAAATATGTTGTAAATAATGTTAGAAAATGATTTATTATTATTTTGAAATTTTAAGGTTCTATTTGGATGAGTGCCTAGGGAAGTGCCTTGCATTGAAAGAATCTAGATGGGAGAGATGGTGAATGCACGGGCTCTGGCACAGGCATTTGAGGCCATCCCGACCTAAGCTGCATACTAAGGAGGATGCATGCATGTTCCTTTTTTTCTGCAGATCCGTTTTCTCTACATTTTCTTCTGCTTGGGGGGGTCTTTCTTTGCACTTTTAGGGGGTGTAATCATCCTTTGCATGTTGTTGAATGTTGTGGTTTTGACTCTACTGGCGCCATTCTTAGTGCGGGTGGTTTTTATTTTGCATTCAGGGGCTAGTGTGTGGTTGTTTGGGGGGTCTGTGGGTGACTAGTTCAGGGTGTTGTGCTCTTGGTTGGGGTGTGGGAAGTTCTTTTCTTCTTTTCTTTTGTTCTCCTTTGCTGCAGTTTGGTTGTGGTTCCCCTTCGGGGTTTTCTGTGTGGGACCTTGTATGGCTCCAAGAGGGGTTTCTTTGGGTAGGATGGGTTTGTCCTTTAAGGATTCAATGGCGGGATGCAGTCCTTATGTACTTTTACATGAGAATCCAATCTATGGTGAGACGGGATCAGGAATGGGAGAGCCCTCATATTTTTCTAGAGGTTTTCGGCCTACAAAGGTGAATGGATGTCTTGCTAATAGTGATAATAGGCCGATCGTTGAGATCTAGCCTGAAGCTGTTGTGGATGATATCAACTATCTATCAAAACATGCTTTGATCTGTAAGTTTCTAGGGATCCGGGTGTCTTTTCCTTTTCTAGAATCGTGGGCTTGACGAACTTGGTCTCCAAAGGGGGATATGGATGTAATGTTGGCAGCCAATGGTTATTTTCAAGTAGTCTTTTCTTGCATGTCAGACAGGAATAAAGTATTCAAAGGCGAACCTTATTTCTACAATCAAGTGGGTCTTTTCATTAAGCCTTGGCATGTGGGTTCAATCCTATAGATGAACTTCCTTCACGGTTCCAATTTGGGTACGATTACCGTGGCTTCCTTTGGAATTCTAGAGAGAGGAAATTTTCAGCTTAGTTACAAGCCAGCTTGGAAAACTAGTTGGTCCTTCAAGAAAAACTATGGAGAAGAAGGTAATTACCTATGCTCAGGTATGTTTAGAAATTGACTTGAATAATCCCTTGCCCGATTCTATAGAAATTCGGTTGGGATCAAGTTCATGGATTCAACAACTTGATTATGAAATGTTACCATTTCGTTGTCGATTTTGTCATGAATATGGACATTTGCAGAGGATGTGTCCCAAATAAAATCCAGTAGAGGATTCAAAAGTTGGGTTGACTAGTGCACCTCCTAACCAAGATAAAGGGAAATCCCCCTTGAGGGAGGACAATGAGGGATTCATTCCTATAAGAGGCCATAATAAGGGCTGGGGTCAAAAGAGGACCTTTAAGGACAAACAAACAAATGAGGTTTTCAATAGGTTTTATGCACTAGATGACCTGGAACAGTTTGATGGAACCATTGCTAATATGCATGCGGGCCAAGATCTTTTGGAGGTAGGGGAAATAGGTGGGGATGAGAACGTCATTTAGGCTAGTCCACAGGAGGGAGTGCTTGGGGTTTAGATGGACACATATACTTCTATGGGGCCTATGGAGGACTTGGGAGCCAGTGGAGACAAGGAATTGCAGGAGACTTCTGCTCCTTCCCATTTCAAGTCTAGCACTAGGAAAGATCAGCAAGAGGAGAGCAAAGGCAAGGGTTCCCCTTCTGTTTTAGGCATTCATCAAAAGACCATTAAAAAAGATGCTTCAAAGAAGCCTCTTAAGGTGGGAAGGAAGAAAGACCAGGAAAAGGTGAAGTTAGTGAGAGAGACTTTAGTGGAGTCTAGTTCTGTGAAGACCATTGATTCCTATTTCCCTCTATCTCAGAAATGATTGTTCTTTCATGGAATATAAGGGGGTTGAATAGCATCCCTAGACAAAAGGCTATTTAGGATTTGATTAAGTCTCATTCGCCTGTGGTGGTTTTTACTCAAGAAACTAAATTATTTATTGAGAGGATGTTCTACACGGCTGCTAAGATTTGGCCTAGATGTCTTTGTCAATGCATTAGTGCTCAAGGATGTTCTGGGGGCTTGGACCTTTTATGGGATCCTCACAAGTTGGTCCCACTTTGGTGGATTTCTAGTAGGTCTTTTATTTCCTTGGTGGCCACATGTTGCGAAACTGGTGAGATTCTTCTTTTCACTAATATTTATGCTCCAATTGATTTTGTGGGAAAAAAATTTATTTGGTCACATATAGGATATGTCTAATCTCTTGCTCCTTTGTTCCCTTAGATTATGGCAGGAGATTTTAATGCAGTTTTAAGCTTGGAGGAGAATTGGGGAGGTAATCCCAGGCTCGACCCTTTTGCGGGCCTTTTGAGGAGTAACATTGAAAGTTTGAGGGTGGTGGATATTACACCCTCCAATGGTTTGTTCACCTGAAATAATAGATGTGGGGTGGAGGCGATAATAGAAAAGTTAGATAGATTTCTAGTATCCTACTTCTGGATAGCAGATAATTGGAATACCAGATCAGAGATTTTGGACTGGAGAGGTTCAAATCACTGGTCAATTCTTTTGACTGCTTCTAAGTTCCGAATGACAAAGAATCCTTCTTTTAAGTTTCAGCTTATGTGGCTGAGGGATGCTTCTCTTCAGGATCATATGTTTTCCTGGTGGAGGGAAGGGAAGCCTGCTTATGGCACAACTATGTTTTCCTTTGTCAAGCAATTGCAATATGTTAAGTTCAAGTTGAAAAGGTGGAACAGGGAGTGCTTTGGAAACCTCTTTTCCACAAAGCAAGAATCACAACTAAGGGTGGACAATATTACTTGTCAAATCAGAGAGCAGGGCTTGTTTGACGGGTTATATAGAGAAGAAGTTGTGGCACTAAAAGAATTGGAGGAATGGGAGCTACAGGAGGAGATGTATTGGAAACAAAAAGCTAGGATTGATTGGCTCCAGGAAGGGGACATAAGCACTAAGTTCTTCCACAACACTGTTAAGGATAGAAGAAATGAGAGTGTTCTCAATTCTCTCATGACGACTGAAGGGTCGTTGGTTTTCTCTCATAGGGAGATTGCTCTGGAGGCTACTAGTTTTTTTGGGAATTTATTTTCAGAAGACTCGGATCCTGCTAGGGTTGAGGAGGATTTGGTTTTGGATTGCATTCCCTCCATTGTCACTCTTGAAATGAATGAGGCACTCATTAAGCATGTTTCCCTATTTGAGATAGAAGTAGTGGTGTTTGAAATGAAAAAGGGAAAAGCCCCGGGACCAGATGGTTTTCCTATAGAGTTCTTTCAAGCTTTTTGGGATATAGTCAAGATGGACCTCTTTGAAGTGGTGCAGGAATATTTTAGCAATAAGCATATGGTTAAGGCTTTGAATGCAACTTTCCTTACTCTCATCCCAAAAAAGGAAGGAGCTAACTCCCTTAACTACTTTAGACCTATTACTTTGTGCAATGTGATGTATAAAATAATTACAAAAGTGATAGCTGAACGGTTAAAGCCATGGCTCAGTAACCTAATCTCTGAGGAGCAAGGGGGATTTGTTATAAGAAGAATTTTTTTGGATGGGGTTATCATAGCGGTAGAAGTTGTGCACTCTATGGCTACCTCTAAGGAGAAAGCCATGTTCATAAAGTTGGACATGGCCAAAGCTTATGATAGGGTCATATGGAGTTTTCTACAAAAAGTTCTACAAGCCTTTGGTTTTGGAAAGGAGTGGGTTAGTTGGGTAATGAGTTGCATTACTTCACCTTCTTTTGTGGTCCTGATTAATGGTGAACCTACTGACTTATTTGGTGCGACTAGAGGCCTTAGGCAAGGGGATCCTCTATCCCCTTACCTATTCATTATGATGGCGGAAGGTCTGGGAGGATTTCTCAAGTCTCAAGTTAGGCAGGGATTGATTCAAGGTTGGAAGTGGGGGCATGGCATTCCTCCTTCCCACCTCCAATTTGTGGATGACATGTCTTTGATGGGTGCTGCAAGAATTCAGGAGGCAACTAGTTTCCGAAGAGCTCTAGATATTTATGTGAAAGCCTCAGGCCAGAAGATTAGTGAAGAAAAGTCTCATATTTTCTTCTTCAATACCCCTGCTCCTATTCAAGCTCGGATTGCTCAGATCCTTAGGTTTCAAACTGGAACTCTTCCTTTTGTGTATCTTTGAATCCCTCTTTCAGACCAAAGGTTGCCTAGGGGTGTGTGGCAGGAGATTTTAAACAAGCTTCATAGCAAGGTAAGTCATTGGACCCATAGGTGGCTTTCAACTGCTGGTAGAATGACTCTTTTGAAGTCTGTGGTCCAAGCTCTTCCTTTCTACAGGTGTCTTGTGCAGTCAGCCCCAACTGGCTTCATTAAGGATTTTGAAGCCCTTTCCAGGCAATTTTTATGGACCGGTAAGTTGTTGTCTTCTAAGTGGAGTTTGGTCAAATGGGATTGTGTTTGTAGATCAAAGCAAGATGGTGGCCTTGGTTTGCGAAAAACAAGCTTGAATGGTAGGGTTCTCGTAACTAAGCTATTTTAGAGATGGTGCATAAGCGAGGATCAAGGATGGGCTAAAATCCTTAATGTTAAGTATCTTGGTGGGGTGGATGGGAAAGATGTGTCGAGGAACAATTTGACAGGAAAGTGGTCCATGATTTGGGAGACTTTGAAGAAAGGGGCACAATTAGTTAAAAAGGGTATTTTCTAGATTTGTAATAGCGGTTCAGATGCCCTATTTTGGGAGGATTCATGGGATGGGTTCCCTCCTATCTTGGCTTAATACCCCCATCTTCAGCCCCTTTGTGATAGCTTTCTTGCAGTAGGATGGAGTAAAGTTGAGGATTTTAAGGGCAGGTCATGGCGAGGTAGCTAGATGGAAAGAACCTCGAGACTGGCCTCCAAGGGGTTATGAGGGTGATAGGGAGACTCTTGTTGGGATTCTTGCAAGTAGAGCATGTAACTCTTTAAGAGAATTTGATACCCTTGCTTGGGGACCCACTCTGAAAGGAAAGTTTTCAGTTGCTTCTGGTTATCAAGAGTTGGAAAGACAAAATTTTGACAGGATGGACATCTCTTGGTGGAAGCAGGTTTGGAATAAATCAGCTTGGCCCAAGTGTAATTTTTTCTTATGGCTTGTGGTGCAGAATAAATGTCTTACCTAGGAGAATCTCCAGAAGAGGGGTTTTCATGGGCCTTCTATCTGTACTTTATGCAATCAAAGTGAAGAAAATAGCTTGCACCTCTTTTTCTATTATTCTTTCACTAGGGTTATTTGGCACGTGGTGGGAAGCTTGGGAGCGTGCTTGTATTCATGCTAATTCTTTGGTTGAATTCTGGAATAGTCTTGGTAGACCCCCTTCTAAGACTTCCTTTCTTGAGGTAGCTTGGGATATTGGTCCAGGATTTATTATCTGGCAGGTGTGGTTGGAAAGGAAATGTAGGATTTTCCAGGATAAGTGGAAGAGGGTGCACCAGGTGTGGTTGCAAGTAATAAGTATGCTTCAGGAGACTCTTACTGTGAAGTGTGACCTATCTGAGGATATTGATCCTGGAGACGTGTGAGTGGTTCAAAGGTTGAATATTTCTTGTGCTGGTTCAAGTGATGCTCTTTGTAAGAAACAACAGATTAGAAGTCGGTGAGGTGAAAGGAAGGTTTGTAGGGAGGGAAAGTGGTCCCCCCCCTCTGGGGACTCTCAAGATCAATACTGATGGGTCTTCCAGGGGAAATCCTGGGCATGTCGGGGTTAGAGGAATTGGTAGGGATAGCTCTAGTAAGGTTATCTTCTTCTTCTCTGAATATAAGGGGCTATAGACCAATAATTACATGGAGGCGCTTGATGTCCTCTTGGCTCTTGAAAGAGGATGTGATGTGGGGTGGAGCAAGATTATTTGTGAGTCTGACTCCTAGGTGGTGGTGGATATGTTGAATCTGCAATGGATGGAGGAGGTGGATTGGCATCTAGCTGTGGTGGGTAGACAAATTCTTAGGCTGAGTACTTCTTTGGATGCAGTCTCTTTCTGCTATATTCCTTGCGAGTGGAATGAGATTGCGGATTGCCTGGCTAAGTGGGCTTCAGATCATGGAAAGGGATGGAGAGCAGGAGATTGGGCTCATCTGCCTCTGGAATGTGCTCAAGATCTTGAGAGCTTGGTCAAGAAAGATATGGATGATTAGTTTGCCCATTTTGGGGGTTTCTTTATGTTCATGTTGTTTTCTCTTCCGATCTTGTGGCCCTTGCTCTCTGTACTTTGTTGGTTGATTCAATAAATTTTTAGCCCTCTTTTATAGAAAAAGATGAGTGCCTAGAATTTGTAAATGGATTGCTCTCATTTAGATTCATACATGTGCCTTTGGAACTAAATTTGTAAAAAAATGATAACAAAAAATTGTTCACGTCAATCTTTTGATGTCTAAATCATAATAAAAAAATAAACAATACAATCAACCAAAAACAAAGATATTAGACAAATATAGACGATTATGCAAACAAATAATACAATTACAATAAAATTATGATGCTCTCATAATTTACTTGCATCATAATCCCTATTAATGTGAATGAATAAAGATAAAGGATTAAGTGTACTACCCTAATATATACTTGAAATGAATTAAGTTTTAATTAATATTTAATAATTAGTAAGAAAAACATACATAGGTCTAAATTAAAAAAACTTGAGATTCAAATATATGACATCAAAATAAATTGAATCAATTGATAATCTACAAGACCAAATCAAAATCTAACATATACCAAAATAAAATTATTTATCAAATTCGACACAAATGTACTTTTAAACACAATAATCAACACATAAAAATAACCCAATCATTAGTAAACCGAAACATTAGGAAGAAAATATACCATAATAACTTAGTGTGAAGACCGTATGATGTTTTCATAATTGTTAGATCTTTCTAACTTCTCGTACAAGGATTAATTAAAGCATCGTGCACGTGCGGGAAGAGAATCCATAAAGATGAAGGCGCTATCGTCACATGACCAAATTTTCAACGAATCCACCTACCACACGCTGACTTTTTCTTTATAAAATTTTGATATTCTACCTTTCACTTTGAAAAAAAAGAAGTGAAACCATAATGATGTGGAATTTATTCAAAGTGAATCCATACTCTACAAGTCTTCTCATACAAAGAAAACCTTTGTTCCCACTTACCTATAATAAGAATGAGGGAAAGGTATCTACCTAATAATGGGTAGGTTGGTCATTATGGGAAGCAATTATTAGAAGTATGGATGGGGTCATACATCATGTATTCAATTGTCCAATCAGTAGTTAACTTAATGTTGAGCAACACCATCATGCATCCAGCCGCCCAATCAGCAGTTAACTTAATGTATGACCCCATCCATGCCTTTGGAGCATTCACGGGGGTGGATAGCCGCTTCTGGGCATTGTGATTCTATCTTCCCATATTAAGTTGCCTAATAAATATGTTGGTTTTGTTAAAATAGAAATAATTAGACTCACATTTGTATTTTCACCTCTTGTGCAAGGGATATATTGATAGGAAATTTAAAGTAATGTTAAAATTTATTATTTTTTAAAGTTATATATTTTTATTGAAAATAATGTTATTAATCATATTATCAAATTTTATTTTAATATTATTTGATTAGGATATAACAATATCTATACATGTTTTGAGTTCAACTTCTAATTTTGATTTGTAAAGTATTTATTGTACAATGGATTTGTGCATGTCCACATGTTTCAATAGATATTCATATTTAGGAGTTATTTTCCATGTGTCAAATTGTGATATTGTTATCATGATTCAATCATGTAGTTTTACAAGTCAATAGATATTGTTTAACTATTTTTCAATAACAAAGGATATCCAAACTTCTTATATTTTTATATGTAAGAATGTAATAATGCTTACAAATTTGTTAAAATAAAAATTTACATCATTTTTTCTTGCAATTCGTAGTCAACATTTTTCATATCCTTTGAAATTATTACATCCCTTTCAAGAATATGAATAGCCGCATTTTATTCTATAAAGAATATTATAAAATAGATTTTGGTTGAATTCTTCATTTCCCTTCAAATTTGAAATTAAGATCAATATCCATCTTATTTAAAAAAAGAAAAGTTCCTGAAAATTGTCTTTTTCTCTTGTAGGTGATATTGCGATTTTGAAATATTAGTTTGACAAGAACTTCTCTTTTGAATGTTGAAGGGATTTACTTTCATTCTAGAATAATGGTTGAAAGAATGTAAATTATATGTGAAGGCCTTTTACAAATTCAACTCTAAACATAGCTACAAATGTGAGGCCTAGTCTTTTAGTTTTACTAATATCAATTATAGCTTTATTTAGTGTAAGTAGTACTATAAATGTCACAAGTCCATTTTATTTTTAATTTTTTTGATGAATAAGGGCAATGTTACCTTTTATATTATAAAGGAAAAAATATTAAAAAAATCACAAAAATGTGGGTGGTCGCAAGCACACGCTCAAAATTTTTGTGAGGCCAAGCCCATAAAACAAGATAAACTAATTAAGTAACGAGAGCTACACTAGTAGGGGGACGAGATGTCATCTAGTTATCCACATACATCAACATGACTAGAGCCATCAATGATAGGATCCAAACCAATAATAAAACCCTCTTAATTATTTTCCTTTACAAGCAACTAAGTAGCACAAATAAGAGTAGTGAGAGTTAATTGTGAGAAATTGCTAGAATCTAACGAACTAGGACATCCTTAATCATGAGGCTAATAGGAGACTAAAGGAGGGTGGAAGGGATGAGACCACCCATGAGTAGAATAGTCCCTAGGTATTCTAGAGGGAGGTTGAGAATCATGTAACTTGGATTTTATAACCTCCTTAGGTTATCTAATTACATCAATGTTTGTGTCTGCAAGGAGGGGAATGATCCCTATGAGTAGCTACAAGTGATGGGACTCTACCAACCATAGACATGGCATTGCCTTAGTAATCTAACACCATTTATATATGTGCTACTTCAAGTGAAACTTTATTTTCTTGTACCTAAATCTACATAAGCACATTAAACAAATCATATATTTAGTGTAAAGAAATAAGTGAATATCAATAGAATAACTAGTTAAAATAGTAGATTTCCTATTTTTTATAAATGCTTCAAATAATATCCACCTTTAAATCTTTCCAAATATGGGTAATTTTAATAGGTGATTTAGGGAAACCACCCAACAAGACCATATTCCATGAGAAAGGATTAGATCTTAAGGGATTAAAAATACTACATTTGATTCCAGGCTTCTTGAGCTCTAGAACAAAACTACAAAAGGTGCTTAAGAGTGTCATGTTATCCACATAATGGGAAACAAGGATTGACAAATCCTAGATGAACCAATTTGGTACCAAAAGGAAGTCCTTAATGATAAAGAATACACCAAGAAAAATAATCAAGCTTCAATTCAAGAATTATGGACCATACAATATAAAATATGTGGTGCCAAGTACCCAAAGAAGATTGGAGATGTGATCTATGACTCAATTGAGAAACCATGGGAAGGTGGGATGAAATACAAAAACATCCCTTTGTGAGATTTGTAATTACAAAATACCATGTTTGGATACCATTTCTAATCTTTCCACTAGGGCTTTAAGGTTCTACCCCAAATTTATGAATCATATTGGGAGGAACTGAATCAATGATTGTATGGTAAGTCTCAATATCCTAATTGGATAGCCTAAATTTTATTTCAGCTTTTGGCCAAGAAAATAAATTCCTAGTAATATTGAAAAAGAGGTTAGGAAGATTCTCGATCCCCCTATTAGAGAATTTTAAAACATGAACCTGTGGAGCCTTCAAAAGAAGGTGTTCTTAAAAATAAATAACCAAACACCATAAAATAAATTGATAATTAACACATAGACCATTGTGAAAGTAATCTCCATCCCATAGAAGGCATGGTTCGATGGCTTCCTATGAATTCTGTAGGATTTTGATGATAAAAGTTTCTTGACTCTAAATGAGTTCTTTCATGATAAGAAGGGTATGGAACCTAAGGCTCTTCTAGGTTGGGAACCTAGTGGGAATGCTCTAAGATGATATGCAAAGTCAAACCAATATTTTCCAAGCTTAAAATTAACTTTAAGGGACCTAATAATCCATTTCACACATAAGGATAAAAATTTCCATTAGATTAAAAGTAACCTAAGGTCTCTAGAGTCATGAGGAATGTAGTAATAATCCAAAGCCACATGGTGAAATCCTTTGTTATTATCAAAAGAGGCTCATAGCAAACCCCTAATCATTTTTTTAATCTTCAAGTAGAAGGCTCTAGAAGAAACCCAATGAGAAGAGTAGTGGATATGTGGTAACCAAATTTTGGAGAACACTTGGAATTTCACTGCCAAAGTAAGAGGGTTAGTAATCTAATTTGTAAGTTTTTTTTCGATTATGGAAATGAAAATTTCCCATAAGGTTGAAGGGGAGGCTTAAAATGCAAAGGAAATGCTAATAAATATAAAAAATCCTCCACGATTAATTCATTTCCATCCATAGAAATCTAACCAACCAGGCTTAGGAAAAATGGATTACTTGTAGCATTAAGTTTTTTCCATTGAATACTCAACCTTGAAGCTTTACAAAAAAATTCTAGGAACTTGACATTCTCTTCTTCCTCTAGTAGAGCAATAAATGAGTCATCCATAAAATAGTCATTTACTAGTTGATTGGTGGAATTACAAAAATGAATTCTATCACACCCCATTGTGCATTTACCTATTTACTATTACTATGTTAGGGTAATTATTGCATGTGTGAATGTATTTGGAATTCTCATTAGATGTAAATATATGTGATTGTAATTTTCTTATCAAAAGTGAATGAATGTTTATTTCATTTAATGTTATGTTGATGAAATGCATATATGGAATGAATGGTTATTGAATTGATATTCTAACTATTAAAAGGATAATGTAAATATTTGTATTGATGAACGACTGACTACCACAAAAATGTGTTAAGTTGGATGTAGGTTCAAAATCAATCCTTCAGAAGGGAGGGCAAGTATCACTCAAGAGAAGAGCTTGGTGAAGTAACCGGTAACAAAACCTAAATTGAGCTTATACATACACACACTCACTAATAGAATGGTTGAGTCAAATCATAGTGTTGGGAATTGGTAAGTTATCCTTTAGCACGATGTGTTTGTAATAGAAAGGAGTTTAGATTCTATTAGGAGCATTCTTGGTTTATGTTTAGTGCTTGGTGCATGCAAGTAATTCTTTATATTACTATGCTTGATTAATAAGGTGTGCATACGTTGAAGGTATATATATGTATGCATATGCGTGTTAACGATAATCCATACACATGAAGGAATGCATACATGAGAGTGCATATGTAGATATACCTATGTGCACTTATGAAGGAGTTGCTTATGAGCATGGAAATATCAAGAGGACAATATGACATGTGTGTGTGTATATACATCATACGTATATATATCTACCAATAAGATAGTAATTTTTTATGTGTGTGATTATGTTATCAAATGCATATGTATATATATATGATATATACATATATATATGACATACATATATACATATGAATACATGTATCGATATAAACATATGTAATGGAAAATGGAAACGTCCATACGGATACGTCGACATATGTATACATTCGTATACATGCATATTGATATATATATATATATGATATGGTATATGAATATTAACTTGATCTTATTCATTTGAAAATAAAATTTGTATACAGATTTAGTTGACATGGAATATTTATAAATGAATATATATATTAGAATATATACACATATACAATTATATGGCATTGAGGCTATTTATTGATATATATATATATGTGTGTGTGTGTGTGTGTGTGTGTGTGTGTGTGTGTGGATATATATTTATATATAGAAAGTAACTAAGGCCGATTTGTATACATATATTATGCAAAGTATAAAGGTTGATACATACAAGTATATGCTTTGGTCGATGAATGGGAAATATAACGCACTATATAATAGCGCTCAAGCAAATGTTAAGACATATTTATCATTTCAGATTAAATGATAATGAAATACGTGAGACTTTAGATTGTTGTGTGAGTTAATAAACTAAAATATAGTGCAATTTATTACAACGTACCAGTTCAAAATGCAAATATAAATGCAAAAGGGTTTAAACATACTATGTGTCGACTACTTGGCTTTGACTTAGTTGACTATATATGTGCTACAAATCTGTGTTAGACCATTTCAAATGATAAACTGCAGGCCTTATGAATAGGGAGTAAGCTACAAACTTGGCACCATGGTATGAATTATCTGAATGCTTTAGAAATCTAACAAGCTTGAAACCAATTAGTTGTGTTAGAACATATTCTTTTTGAATGTGTCAAACCTGCTTTGTCGATCATTGGATAAATTTGTTGTGATGACTCAATGACTATCATCATCATAATTTGCTACCTTTCTTCTTCTAAGCTAAGTTGATTTTAAATGGCTAAGAAGTGGCAAACTATGAACCTTAATTGTAGCCCTGTGAAGCTGAGTCTTGTGTATAAATATGGGTCAATCATACGTCATTTCTTATAATTTTTCATATGCAACATTACGCTGCCATTTTTGTTGTAAGTTTTCATTGAGTGATTGTTATTTTGCTGAGAGTTTTTGGTGAGAGAATTTTAGTGAGGTTAAGTAAAGGAAGGTTGATTTCTAAGTTGATAGCAATAGGAGGCCAAACTAGGAAGTTCTAGAGTTGATTGGATTAAGTGATTGACTGGCATGAAACTCTATTCTTTTTTGTTTTATCTTTAAAATCTAAGGATTGTTTGCCTTGAATGTTACTAGGGAAAGGTACTAGTTTGCTTATAAACGAGAAAAGTCTATTTGCTTATAAAAGAGGAAAGATTGTAATTGATGTGTTTTCCATATAAGTGCTTGTATTTACTTCCTATTAAGGAGAGTGCTTGATGTCTATAGTATTATATACTAGGAATGACGAATTTGGAATAACTTTTTAAGTTATGGTTTTATGAACTTAGGAAGCTTATGTAAGAGAGGGGGACCAACCATGTCAAGGCTCCAAGTCATGAAGAGCTAAGAGTGGAGGGTTTCCCTAACTTACCTCACTCTAAAGGATGTCTTGGGGTGAGAATCAAGATTGAAGAGCACTATATAGTACTTTTGTCACTCTGCATATTCAAAATCTCATTTAGGGGCTAGACAAGTAGGTTTTCGGGATCTAAACTATACCTCAAACAACTCTTTGTCTAAGGACGACAGTGTGGGTCTGGGATGGTAGCACGACGCATTGGTGTTCGTATGACCAGAAGATGTAAAGTATAGTAAAAGGAAATCCAAAAACCTACCGATAGTTTAACTAGCTAGTTTTAATGAAAGAACAAAATGATAAGATATGAAAAGTAGAGATAGAGATGATAAAGCAAGCAAATAAAAGCTATGGTGATGAAGGCGATCTCACAAAACTTCTTGTTCACCAACAAGATCCACGCACACTTCCACCTACATACAAGAAAGAGGGAAAATTGTTGGGGTTGTATAGGGGCTTGCCTCAGTCAGACCCCCGTTTTGATGTTTCCACCTCCACGGATAGCCAGAAGGAAACGAAGTAGAATATGCGATAAAGAAAGTAGAAAGAAAGATTGTAATGAACACTACAAAAGAAAAATACTACTCTATCAAATCATAAAGGATAGGAGTGAAGTGTTACCACCTCCACCCAAAAGATCACTAGCCAATGGAGGAGAATGCAAGGTGTGGACTTAACAAAGTCACCACAACCGTAGCAGTGATGAAGGGAGGTCTTGCAAGACTCCAAGCCCACAACTTCTATGATAGCCTCACACTTGCAATGTGGGGTTGAAGGAGCTTCAAAGCTGCTGAAATGCTCACCAAGAAGTGCTAGAATGCTACTTGAGAGTGAAGAAGTGAAGTGGTTGCAAGAAGAATGAAGTGAGTGAATGTGTAGAGAATTGCTAGAGAGATGAAATGAAGTGAGAATGAATGTTTTTTAAGGTGGGATGGGAAGGAATAAGGCATTTTCAGGTCGGTTGGTTGAAGAGGGATGTTACAATTCGACCACAATCGGGTGTGTAACGCCTCTGCCAACTTCAAATGCAGGATTTCATTAGGGATGGTTGCACGCCGCATGGACGTCTACGCATTGCGCATTCATCCACGACAAATATTCTCTCACTGAAACATAGGAAAAGTGCCAAGTGGATGGAAGGTAGGTAGATGATGTGGAATTTTGCCTTCAGATTTGATTTTCTAAGGTGAGGGTATGTGAAAGGGAATTTGGTTAAGGGGTGCAAATTTTCTCCTATACATTTTTCCCCCACTTTAGCGAGCACAAATATCGATGAGTGTTCGATAAAGTAGATCGAAGAGTTAGTAGGGTTAGAAATGCATACTTGAACCGTCGAGGAAGTAGACTGCAATTTGGCGAACCCGAAAGCACAAGGTAGGAAAAGGAATCCACATGTACTCTCCCTAGGGAGTTTCAAACAAAAGGACTCCATAGCCCTACAAAATTATGAAGTTGCACAAAGTGTAAGGAAAGCTAAGGTATGGAACAAACTCTCCTAATGCCAAAACTCAGAGAAGAATAAAGATATGACTTTAAATTTTGCAATTACAGTTCAATAAGATACACATGAAAAGAATAACAAAATTGAGAAATAGACACAAACACAATTGGACACCAAAATTTATGTGGGAAAACCCTTACAGGAGAAAAACCCACCACACCAAGTAAAGCCTCTTTCTATTACAGTAAACAAAATTACATACAGATATCAAACTTCATTTTCAGATGTCAATTTTACAGCAGCAACATTTCCCTGATCAACCTTGTACAAAACATCACTGTTACAATGCTCTTCTACAACATATAATGAAATTCACACATAGAATAATCCTCTGCTCCATCGATCAATCCTTTCTCAAAACTAAACTGTTCTTCTTTCACAAGTGGTCTATTCATTTCCCACAAGAGAATGGTCACAACAGTTCAATTGTCAAGTGGTTCACATTCTGCTTCTCTCATTGGTTCAAAACAAACCATGCAGGACAGTTGTTTGGTCAAACCATTCTCAAATGTATCGCTTATCAGTGGGGCAATAGAATGTGTCTCACCGATGCCAAACTATCCATTGACCATCACACACTCCACATCCTTCTACTGGTCTATTGCTTAGACCTGACGAAGTTTCCCCGACGACATGACCATTGGCATTACCAATGCTATCGGTGACAAAATGAGATATCTTACCGATAGTTCAGGTCTCCCCGATGTCCCAAAGAACACCAAGACAACATAGATCAACAAGAGTCACACCGACATTCATCAAGAGTAGGTCCATCAGCAAGAGTAATACTATCAACAACAAATCAAGAAGTCTCAACAACAAATCAAGTCACCCTAATCACCTCATTGGCAAGAGTCTCCCCAATGATCTTCTTCAACAAGACATCTACCATCGGAACAAGTTTGGAATCTCACTCTGAAGGTTCATGTCTCCCTAATGTCTTTTGTCGCCAAGAGTCTCCCCAATGATCACCAGGATCCAACCCATCAGCAAGACTTCTACCATCAGAACAAGTTATAAATCTCACTCTGATAGCTCATTTCTTACCGATGACTTCCATCACTGAGACAGGTCCTATGTCACACTGATCTAACCTCTTCAGGAGTTTAGACCACAGTTGCTTATCGGCAAGACATTCTGAGGGTCTCACCAATTTTGTTCTTTCAGGAGTTTCATGTCAGTAAGTTTGAGGCAAACTTTCCAACAATCTCCCACTTGAATAAGATCTTACTGATGCCTCCAGAGCATCTCAAAATTACTGAGACTCATGGGCACCAAGGCCCATCGAATTGGAACACCACTTGTACGTGTCCGTGCTTACTGGTTTTGTCAATGCATCTCCAACATTTTCCAGAGTATCCACTTTTTTCTAAACAAACCTTTCCATCCTCCACCATATCTCATACAAAATGATACTGCACATCAATATGTTTCGTCCTGGCATGGAAAGTCAGATTTTTCGCCAAACAAATAACACTCTAATTGTCATAGAAAATTTGAATTTTCCTTGCATTAAACCCAATGTCAGAACACAAACGTTTTAACCATATTGCTTCTTTATAGGCATGTGTTACTGCCATGTATTCTGCCTCCATGGTGGACAAAACAACTAAATCCTGTCGCTTGCTCATCCAACTAACTGTACCACCATTTAACATGAAAATATATCCATTGGTGGATCTTCTATTACAATGTCCCCTGCCCAATTAGAGTCCACATAGCCTCAAATGCTGATAAATCTTTGTGAATTAGATGAGTTACCATGATAAAACAAAGCATACTAAGATGTACCTTTCAAATATCAAAAAACTCTTTTCATAGCATCCCAATGTGGCCTTCTTGAATTTTCCATAAATCTACTTAGTACTCCCACTGCTTGGGCAATGTCTAGCCTTGTATAGACCATTGCATACATTAAACTGCCAACTGAACTAGCATAAGGCACTTTGGTCATGTCCTCCATCTCAATAGGATATTTTGGACAATCTTCAATAGATAGCTTCATTCCCCGCAAAACTGGAACAACTAGCTACTTGCAATCAGTCATACAAAATATCTCCAGAATAGTATTAATATACTTACTTTGGTTGAGCCAAAGCTTTCTACTCTTTCTATCCCTGGTTATTTCCATCCCCAAAATATACCTATTTGCACCAAGATCTTTCATTTTGAACTTTGCAGACAACTAAGATTTTAGATCAGAAATCATAAGCTTACTATTCCCAATGAATAACATGTCATCCACATACATGGCAATAATTAAAATACGATCATTTTTAGTTTTGAAGTACACATAGTGATTTGATTTTGATCTTACAAATACCAATGACAAAAAAATGTGTCAAATTTTTGGTACCACATTCTAGGTGATTATTTCAAACCATACAGAGATTTGTTTAACTTGCATACCAGATTTTCTTTACCTTTTTCCACAAAGTGCTCAGGCTGGGACATATAAATTTCTTCTTCAAGATCACCATGAAGAAATGTTGTCTTCACATCCATTTGTTCAATCTCTAAGTGATACATTGATGCAAGTGACAAAAGAAATTTGATAGACGTTAGCTTAGCTACAGGAGAAAAAATTTCTCCATAATCAATTCCCTCTACCTGGGAATAACCCTTCACAACCAACCTCGCCTTATAGTTTTCAACACTACCATCTAGACCTATTTTCTTTTTAAATACCCATTTGCAGCCAACTGCTTTTCTGCCTTCAGGCAAGGGCACCAAACTCCAAGCGTCATTCTTTTCTAATGATGCCATTTCTTCATTCATGGCTTCCAACCAAGAGTTTGAATCAGGCATTCTAATTGCCTCTTTGATAGTCCTAGGCTCATCAGTGCCAGAGATTAAAGCATAGGCACAAGTAGAATCTAACATAGAAAACCCATACCTATTAGGTTGTTTTCTTTCACGTGTTGACCTCCTCAAGGGCTGAGGCTGAGGTTGTTGTTCTTCTTCAAAACTTTCAGAACTGTTAGAGTTATCCTCAGATTTAGGTACGTTTTGAATTTTCAATTCCTCTTTAACTGGTTTCGGAGGAATTTCAACTACATCCTTTTTATTTTCTGATTTTGTCTCTGACTACATATACAAAGTAGAAGGCTTCAGCTCGCAAAAAATAACACTTTTGTTGTACAGAACCTTCTCTGTATCAAGATTCCAAAGCTTGTATCCTTTTATGCCAGCACTATAGACAATAAAAATACATTTAACAACCTTGTTCTCCAATTTAGATCTTTTTTTCATTCGGCACATATGCATATGCCTCACAGCCAAAGACACAAATGTGTCTTTGAGAGGGCTCCTTTCCAGACCATGCTTCCAAAGGTGGTTTCTCAACAAGATCAAAATTTGGAGAACAATTTATTAAATAACATGTTGCAACTACCTCAACCCAGAACTTCTCCTCCAAGCCAACACTACTCAACATACTTTGTGCTCTTTCCATCACTGTCCTGTTGAACCTTTCAACAACTCCATTTTGCTGTGGAGTGTAGGGTGTAGTCTTATGTATTTTAATTCCATGATCTTTACAGTAACTTTCAAACTCATCAGAACAAAACTCACCACCATTGTCAGTCCTTAAACATTTTATTTTTCTTCCAATCTGATTTTCCACAAGGTTCTTAAATTCCTTAAAATGACCGAATACTTCTAATTTGCTTTTCAAAAAATAAACAAATGCCCTTCTTGAATTATCATCAATGAACGATACATAATATCTTGATTTAGACAAAGAAGGAACATTTATTGGACCAAAAACATCAGAATGTATGTAATAAAGTAAGCCATAAGATTTCTGAGGACTGGAGTAAAATAAAACACAGTGTTGTTTACCATATATACAATGTTCACAAAATTTGAACTCAAGGTTATAGTCATCAAGCCCTTCAACAAGGTTTTTATTTTTCAAAGTTTTTAAACCTCTTTCTCCAACGTGGCCTAGCCTATGATGCCACAACATTTTTTTCTCAGCTAGGAGTTTCATCTCCAAAAAATTAGCTCCTGCTAGAACAATCGTCTCTTTCCCTATATGTTCAGATTTACATGGTTTTTCAGAAGCACTGTTGCATTGAACTACATTTGTTTCCAACTTATACAGAGCACCAATTCAAGCACCCTTTGCCAACAACATAGAGCCTCTTGTCATCTTACAAACACCATTAGAGAAAGAGACCTATACACCAACATCATTCAATCTACTAATAGAAAGTAAATTACAAGCCAGACCTGGTATATGCATTACATCAATGATCCATTCACTCTTCCATCAGGGAACTGAACTCTGACTCTTCGACAACCAACTATTTCTAGAGATGAATCGCTTGCCAAATATACCTTTCCACCATCATATTTTTCATACTTAGTGAACCAGTCTCTATGATATTTCATGTGGAAAGATGCTCCAGAATCAATCAGCCAGACATCATCTGATGCCTGAGTTGCCAAGGCTACAATGAAGGCATCTGCATCACTCTAAGAAGAATCATTGTTAGAATTCTTCTTCTTCTTCTTTTTCTCCTCTTTAAAATACTTTCAAACATGACCATGCTACCCACAATTCCAACACTTCACCTTGGACTTCTTTTCAGGAGACTTTGATCTCCTTTTTTATTTCAATTTGGACTTCTTGCCCTTTTTCTTACATTTTTCTTTCGATCTGCCTCGAACATCAAGAGCCTCCTTTGCCATCTCAGAATATTTTCTTCTCATCTCTTCTGATAAAAAGGAAGCAACAACATCTTCCATCTTAAAAGTGGATGTCGTACTCCCAATAGCCATCACCAAGTGATCCCAAGAATTTGGCAAAGAACATAACAACATCATACAACAATCTTCTTCATCAATCTTCACACCCACAGATGCTAACTGAGCAATCAACATGTTGAAATCATTTAAATGATCAGCAACAAACACTCCTTCCTACATTTTCAAAGAGTACAACTTCTTCCTCAAGAAAAACTTATTCACCAAGGACTTGCCTTGATAAATGGCTCCAAGTCTTTTCCACAAAGAAGATGTCATTTTTTCTTCATGAATGTTTAGAAGAATAGAGTCTGCCAAATAGAGCCTTATCAACCCCTTTGATTTTATATATGTGAGGTCCCAATCCTCTTGCTTCATGCCTGTAGGTTTCATTCTAGACACAACAATCCAAAGATCACGATAAACCAACAGATCTTTCATTTTGAGTTTCCACAACTCAAAATTGCTGCCATTGAATTTCTCAATTTCAATATTTTCTAATGTGCTTGCCATCTTAATCTGTAATTTAAATTACCAAACTTCTACAAGATTCCCACTGAACATAATTGACACTAAAAACCCAACCTACCCACAAGGATAACACAACTGGCTATACTCTGATACCACTTGTAAGGAAAGCTAAGGTGTATAACAAACTCTCCTAATGCCAAAACTCAGAGAAGAATGCAGATATGACTTTAAATTTTGCAATTACAGTTCAATAAGATACACATGAAAAAGAATAACAAAATTGAGAAATAGACACAAACACAATTGGACACCAAAATTTACATGGGAAAACCCTTACAGGAGAAAAACCCACCACACCAAGTAAAGCTTCTTTGTATTACGGTAAACAAAATTACATACAAAGATCAAAATTCACTTTCAAATGTCAATTTTATAGTAGCAACATTTCCCTAATCAACCTTGTACAAAACATCACTGTTACAATGCTCTTCTACAACATACAATGAAATTCACACACACAAAACAATCCTCTACTCCATTGATCAATCCTTTCTCAAAACCGAACTGTTCTTTCACAAGCGATCTGTTCATTTCCCACAAGAGAACAGTCACAACAATTCAACTATCAACCGGTTCGCATTCTGCTTCTCTCATTGGTTCAGAACAAGCCATGTAGGACAATTGTTTGGTCAAATGGTTCTCAAATGTATCACTTATTGATGGGGAAAAAAATGTGTCTCACCAATTCCAAAATGTCCATTGACCATCGTACACTCCACAGCCTTCTACTAGTCTATCACTCAGACCTGATGAAGTTTCCCCGACCACAGGACCATTGGCATTACCAATGCTATCGGTGACAAACTGAGATATCTTATCGATAGTTTAGGTCTCCCCGATGTCCCAAAGAACACCAAGACAGTGTACATTGGCAAGAGTCACACAGACATTCATTAGGAGCGGGTCCATTGAAAAGAGCAATACTATCGACAACAGATTAGGAAGTCTCAATGACAAACCAAGTCACCCCGATCACCTCATCGGCAAGAGTCTCCCCAACAATCTTCTTCAGAAAGACATCTACCATTAGAATGAGTTTGGAATCTCACTCTGAAGGTTCATGTCTCCCTGATGTATTTTTCCACCAAGAGTCTCCCTAACGATCACTAGGAGCCAACCCATTGACAAGACATCTACCATTGGAACAAGTTCTAAATCTCACTCTGATAGCTCATGTCTTGTCGACGACTTCCATCACTGAGATAGGTCCTATGTCACACTGATCTGACCTCTTCAGGAGTTTAGACCACAGCTGCTTGTCGGTAAGACATTTTGAGGGTCTCACCAATTTTTTCTTTCAGGATTTTCATGTCAGTAAGATTGAGGCACACTTTCCAACACAAAGTACACTGAAGACCCTCAAACCAATGATGGACAAATTCTGCAAGATGAAAGTGTCTTACAGGCCCGCAAACCTGCAAGAAGGCAACCCCCAAGTTCTCTCTCATGAAGGAATCCTGGTGAAGCAAGTGCCTTACAAGCCCATAGACATGCAAAGAGGAAACCCCCAAGTTCTCTCTCATGAAGGAAGCCTAATGAAAGGGGACTCTGCAAAGTCAGACTATAAATCAGCTTCACAAGTGCACCTACAAAGCAACATGTTAATCTGCAGATAAAACATGCCAAGAAACAAAAAGAAGCCACACAAGAAAATAAGAAGACAGTCACGCAGACAATCAACAAATTGAAAGGCTTTCAAGGGGTCTCTCAGGAACCCTTTAAAAGAAGAGGGGTCCACTCAAGGGACACATTGTTCGAAAGTGCAAAAGAGACATTTTTTCTCAAATCAATTCATCATCAAGGAATCCTTTTGAAAGATGTTCAGTTCATCAAGGAATTAGAAAGGAAGAAAATGTCCCCTCGCAAGGGGAAGGTCGAGGCTTCTCCCATAGGAAAAATCTACTCCCACCTTAGAGGAAAGTTCTCAAGTTCTTTCTTTGCGAACCCATGATGAAGGAAACACGTTCCGTTAGGGGTCTAAATTGAGAATGCAATCTTTGAAAAAGCAGGATTTTTGAGAAAAGATGTGTTGGCAACGAATGTGTTTTCTGAAAATTGAAATATTGTGAAAGTAAGGTTTTCACACATATGAGGGACAACTCAAGCAAAGAAGAAAGAAAGATAAAAGAGCGAAATAGAAATAACACAAATAAGAGACACAGGGGTGATCTTATTTCGGGGTTAGAGTTGCTCATGAATAGATATAAGTATAGTAATAGTATATAAATGAACTATCATCAACCCCCTACTATATCAAACCATGTGAAGAATGCACAAGAAGACAAAGTAAAAATTAAAAAATTGAGTCAACATGGAAGGGAAGCCTAAATGCCCCCAACGCTTTACCTCATCCCCAATTTGTCAAAAATAAAAACACATAATAGAGGAAGAATGATGATACAAATAGAAGAAGGTTTATGACACAAAATCACTCCTGTATCCAAACACCCACAAGGGTGACAAGGGTCATCCAGGAATACATAACACAAGCACGGGGGAACACATCACAACACACACACACATCAACCAAGAGGTCATTTTCTTCCCAATCTAGATCATTATAAGGGAAAGGCAGGTGAGCCTGCAGTGGTGGAATATTAAGGGGAGGATCTTTCGACCCTTCTACAACAAGGGTTAGGATCTTGTGGATCTATGGTCAACGACTTTGTGAAGATTGCTAACAAGGCCAAAACTTCATCCAGAGAGTTAAACATGCACTTTCCAAAAGTGCCATGTCATACCTCAACGAACAAGGAGGATGACGCCCAAGATTCACCGCTTGGCTCATCGAGTGACTCGAGAGCAGTGACAAACTCAAGGGAAGCCAGAAATTGCTTCATCACTAGTACAGAACAAGCTAGCATGAGACCACCCTTTGGAGAAGGTGAGATCCTCTTACGCCTTCCATCGCTAAAAGGGCCAACCTTTGTTTTCAGCTTCATTGAGGGGTGTGAACTCCCCATAGATGAGGTGAGAGTTGTGAAAGAGGAGAAAACCGCAATGGACACCACCGAGGTATTCAACATGTCCATAGGTTTAGGGAATGGTGGGATTTCTAGAAGGGACATCAATAGGGGGGGCTCAACCAAGGGAGTGATAAACACCTGCACCTTTTTAGAGTCAGGCACACTCACACTCACAACAGGAGCCGAAAGCGAGACTGAACTTGATTGAATGGAAGTAGAGGGAAGGAGAGAGGAGGATGCATTAGAAGGCCCTGAGGAAAGGGCAGTCATTTCCTCTTCCTTTTTCTATAAATCGGTCTGCTCAACCGCTAGAGCCTTTCGTCGGTGCTTGCGCTTACACACAAGGCAGTTTCTACGACTCTTCAAGTTAGAGGTTAGGAGTTGCGAAGGGACATAACAATCCTGCTCACCCATAGGGGTTTCCATCACATCTATCTCCAATGGAGGGATAAACTCCTAAATGGGAGCAGGAGGAAGAGGTTGAGGAACAACGGGGGGAGTTGGTTCTAATGCCTCGGTGGTGGGCCTCTTCCCATTCACTGCTTTAGGAGCAGGAGCAATGGGAGGCCATAGAGACTGAGACATAGAGGATTCCCCACGAGGACCCTTCATTATACCGTATAGGTAGGGCCAAGGTCCAAGAGGCACAGTAGGAAGATCCGATATCCTAATCTTAGCTTTGCGCCAAGCAAGCACCATTAGACTTCTCATGTAGAATCCAGGAGTAGACATCCAAAACTATTCTTCAAAAAGAGAAGGGGCACCCTAAGGACGGGTAGGCCTCTCCTTTCCCTTTCAAGAAGAGAAGGTAGCTTGCTGCTGCACTACCAAAAGGGTTAGTTTTGGCTGTCCCTTGCCCCCGGTCTTATACTTCACATAGTTTCAGTAAAGTAGGTTCGTTCTTGAGGGAAGCAAGCTGACTGGGGTGGGCCAAAAATGATGCAATGAGTAGCCCCACGGGACACCAATGGCTGGTATCTAGTGTCATGCACGATATGCACAACACCTTCATGGGATAATTTCAAACACTTATGAATGATAGAAGCGATTTCATTCATTGAAGCTAGCTAAGGTATGCCTAACTTCACCCTGAACAAATTAGATTCCAGGATAACATCGAAAGTTGTGTTCACAGTCCTAGGTCCAACTAGGATGAAAAGGGTTATGAGCCATATGGCTTGAGAGAGAGGCCATCGTGCATACGAATGGTAGATTTTGTTTCTTCATACTCCTCCCTTTGTAATGAATTTAGCCATAACATCTCCTCTATGATAATATTCACCCGGCTCGTGGGGTCAACTAAGACCCTTGTCAAAATGTTCCCATTGAGGTGAGTGGGAATATAAAAGGGAGATGGTTTGTTATTCAAGGGCAAGTCCTGCAAGGTGAATGTCACGTCTAGGGAGCTAGTTGCAAGCTGCATAAAAGGAGTAATCGTAACCATGTTAATGTATGCTTTAGGCTGAGTGGTAGAGTCGAAGGGATCGATGATTAAGTTAGCAGAATGTAACAAAAACGGTTTCGTGTATATCTACAACTCACTATTTTCTTTTGCCACCGATTTATTTGTATTTTGTTTTACTTCCATCGAGATGAATAGTACCATCCTCGATGCGGTCTTGTATCTCATGGCGTAGGAGCATACAACATTCGGTATCATGTCTATTGACTCGATGGTATTGATAGAAGGCATTTGCATTGTACCAATCAGGGTAAAGTTCCTTGAGAGGTTGAGAGTTCTCTAAGGTTATGATCTTGTCCTTCAACAACTTTTGCAAGATGGAAGAATAAGATTCTGCTGACTTTGTGAACTTTTTGTTGCATCTGAGGCCATTGTCATTCATTGCGGCTACTACATTCGCAACAACCTTACCTTTTCTTGAGATTGATACAATAGATTTTCCTTTTGAATGGGAGTGCGAGTAGGATCCCCTGAACTGAACTACCATTTGCTGATATTCCTGTAATGTCGCATACAGATGCGTGAAAGAGGGGTATTTCATAAGGGAAAACTTTTCTTGCCAAGGTCTTTGTAGGTTCCCTATGAGCACCTTCTACACATCAGAATCAAGAAACGGGTATGAGATATATGAAAAGAGTGTTTGATGCTGCGCTATGAAATCAGTTATCTTCTCATTATCCCCTTGCTTACATCGGACAAGATTCGAAAGGGTCATCTTTGGTTCGATGTTGGCTTGGAACTGTCAGAGAAACTGATTTGCAAGTTGATCAAATGAGAAAATAGAATTTTCAGGTAAGGAACAATACCACTCAAGTGTTGTATCCTTAAGAAATCGAGGAAATAACTTTTCCATCAATGCATCATGATGGAAGAAGTCTGTACACATTGCATTAAAGGCGGACACGTACATTTGCAGGTCCCCTTTGCCACCATATTTCTCACATTTGGGAATCTCCATTCCTTGTGGGAAGGGAGTACTTAGGATTGCTACCAACAATGGGCTATGTCAGAAAAAGGGTTGAAATATAGGCTAGGTCGAGGCCTGACAGAGACTCACCAGTTGGTTTTGCATACGACCCATATTCTAAAGCAGAGTTCAAAATAGGGTCAGTAGATGACAAAGGACCAGTGGAGCCTCCAAAACCACCGCTACTAGAACCACTTCCAGAACCACCTCCATGGCCTCCACCAAATCCACCCATGTCAATGCCACCTTTGTTACTAGAACCACCACCACTCATTCCATAAGAGCCTCTGCCGTCGGGGGTAGTAGGAAGGGTGAAACTGAATCCAATGGGTGTTTTACTTGCCTTGATAGTGGGAGGATTTTGAGAAGCAAAAGAGACATTGATTGAGGGGCCCGTTTTGGCCATGCATATAGATGTGGTCGGTATGGAAACACCTATTTTTCTTTCGTAAGTATCGAATACTTCCCCCCAGGTAGTACCCGATCTAGTCTTATATGAAGGGACATAAGCTTCAGTTAGATCGGCAAGGCCACGTAAGAATTCTATGTTGTTTGATCCTTTCCAAATAAATGTCTCAATTCGCTAGTAAGCCTAGCGACTCTCACCATGCTTGGTGCTTTCTCCAAAAGGTTTATAAGGTCTTCCAATTTGTTATCCAATGCCAAGAGGTTTTTTGTAGGGACATGCACAACCTCATCCTCATCTATGGATGAAGCCATAGGGGATGCTAGAGGAGTAGGAATGTGAGTGGTCTTGTGTATGAATCCCATCTTGTTAGTGAAGCCTGTAGGAAAACTATTGGTAAACTCATTAGCTAAACCAGTGGAGAAATTGGAAGCGAAACTAGAAGTGACCTTTGTTTTCTCCATTGGTAAGTGTTGCACGCTTTGTCTAACAACGTACCCAAAAGTTGTAGACTAGGTTGTGATGCTCATAAACCTTCACAACACTCAGGGTTACAACAATCTCAAGGCACAAGGGACAAGCCTCAACACAAACAAATGGGTAGACGTTGTTCATGTCAGGTTCACAAAAAATGTAAGAGAGGGGGACCAACCACGTCAAGGCTCCAGGTCATGGAGAGCTGAGAGCGGAGGGATTCCCTAACTTACCTCACTCTAAAGGATGTCTCGGGGTGAGGATCGAGAATGAAGAGCACTATATAGTACTTATGTCACTCTGCAAATCCAAAATCTTATTTAGGGTCTAGACAAGCAGGTTTTCGGGATCTAAACTGTACCTCAGACCGCTCTCTATTCGAGGATGACAACGCGGGTTTGGGACAATAGTGCGATGCTCTGGCATCTCTTTGGTGTGCTAGTGTCCATGTGAATGAAAAATGTAAAGTACAGTAAAAGGATGTCCAAAAACCTACTGATAGTTTAACTAGCTAGTTTTAATGGAAAGAACAAAATGATAAGATATGAAAAGTAGAGACGAAGATGATAAAGCAAGTAAATAAAAGCTATTGTGATGAAGATGATCTTACAAAAGCACATGTTCGCCAGCTATCTTCACACACACATCCACCTACACACAAGAAAGAGGGAAAATTGTTGGGGCTCTATAGGGGCCTGCCTCAATTAGACCCCTGTTTTGGTGTTTCCACCTCCACGAACAACCAAAAAGAAATAGAGTATAATATGTGATAAAGAAAGTAGAAAGAAAGATTGTAATGAACACTACAAAAAAAAATGCTACTCTATCAAATCACAAAGGAGAGGAGTGATCATTACCACCTCCACCCAAAATCTCACTAGCCAATGGAGGAGAATGCAAGGTATGGACTTGGAAAAGTCACCATAGCCGCAACAGTGATGAAGGGAGGTATCACAAGACTCCAAGCCCGCAAGTTCTATGATAGCCTCACACTTGCAATGTGGATTTGATGGAGCTTCAAAGCTGTTGCAATGCTCACCAAGAAGTGTTAGAATGTTGCTTGAGAGTGAAGAAGTGAAGTGGTTGCAAGAAGAATGAAGTGAGTGAATGTGTAGAGAATTTCTAGAGAGATGAAATGAAGTGAGAATGAATGTTTTTGAAGGTGGGATGGGAAGGAATAAGGCATTTTCGAGTCAGTTGGTCAAAGAGGGACGTTAAAATTTGACCCCAATTGGGTGTTTAAGGCCTTTGCCAACTTCAGATGCAAGAATCCGTCAGGGACGACAGTGCCGTGTGGATGTCCAAACACTGCGCATTCATCCCTGACAAGGATTTTCTCACTGACACACAGGACAAACACCAAGTGGATGGAAGGCAGGTGGATGATGTGGAATTTTGCCTTCAGATTTGATTTTCTAAGGTGAGGGTATGTGAAAGGGGAATTTGCTTAAGGGGTGTAAATTCGATCCTATATAACTTATAAGTTAAATCCTAGGGTTAGGTTATCCATTGAAGGGAGGGTAACTTATACATTTTCTTATGTTCATTTGGTAGAGATGCTATCTAGTTTTGGAAAAGGGAATAGGTCAAATCAGAGGTTAGGATTACCTATTGAAGGTTTACCTATGCATAGATATAATGGTGTAAAGTAGAATGAGCTAGGGTAGTGAATTTGAATAGGATGACTGTCACTCAAAGTACTAAGTGAGAATACTTTGGCCAAAGTAGTGTGTTTGCTTTTGGCTCCATTTTTATTTCACCGTGTTCCTTGTTATGCATGCTAGATCAAGATTGTAAGGTCTATAAGTTCTAGTTATGTAGGACACATCACTAAGCTCACTAAGGTTAATGTTACAAGGTTTCTTCACCAATCTCTTCATCGAAGGGTAGTACCATCTATCTATTGATAGATGTGTGGGGGATCAAATATAAGTTTTTAGTTGGCAGAAAAGTGCTTGAGTGATGCTTCTCCTCCTCAGATGGCGGTCAAGTTTTCTAGAAGATTCTTGGACCA
This sequence comes from Sequoia sempervirens, assembly GCA_007258455.2. Classification (NCBI taxonomy): domain Eukaryota; kingdom Viridiplantae; phylum Streptophyta; class Pinopsida; order Cupressales; family Cupressaceae; genus Sequoia; species Sequoia sempervirens. Next base: position 177,451 of record VDFB02049454.1, on the reverse strand, counting down.
TCTGTATCTATTACTTTGAAGCTCGGTTGAGCTATGAATGTAATTATCTACAATCTTGGAAATATTGTATCATGATGATTATTGTATTGGAAAAGAAATCAATCAATGGAATTTACTGTCATTTGTGTTCATTCTTTCTCTCATTAGAAAAGAAGAAATGTATTGCAATGGTTTGGGGACATAGTTTATTTACTTGTGAGAACAGTTGGTATGTTACAAATTCCTTCAACTAGGTTTTGTGAGACAACATGAGCCAATAGGTAGCCAAATCCTTCAACTATAAGCACATAAAGGGTAGGAGAAAAAGGGCATCCTTGATGGATGGACCTAAAGTTCCCAAATAAATTATGTTGTTGATCATTGATGGTAATATAAGTAGAATTATCAAGGAAAATAATCTGGATTGAATGCAAAAAATAAGGTCACTCTAGTGCTTTTATATGACAAGGATAAAAGGCCATTTTTTTATCATAGGCTTTGGAAAAATTATTTTTAAGAAAGAATGCTAGCTATTGAGAAAATTTAGTCCATTCAATCCCTTCCCAATTAGTAATAATATTATCAATAATATACTTAGATTTATTAAAAATAGTTTTATGAAGATGAACCATTTACAAAAGAAAATGGTGCAACTTTACATGGCAAGAGCTTTAACAATAATCTTGGAGGAGGCATTCAAAAAAGTGATTAGTCTCTAATTTTAGATATCATCTAGATCAAGCTAGCCTTAGTTATGAATTTAATATTAACTTTATTTATTAAAACCCCCAATGAATTGGAGTGGAATACTTCAAAGTAAACCTAATGAATATATTCGCCCACTAAATCCCAAAGAGTTTTAAAAAATTCACATGGAAATTCATCATTATCAAGATCTTATTCATTGGCCATGATGGAAATAGCCTCATGAAGGTCCTCCTTAGTGAAAAAATAGTCACAAAGGATTTTTTGAGAGTTCAAAACATGACAAGAAACCACATTTGGGCATTATCGTAGAGCATTGTGAAATATGCCAACCAATTTTTTTTTTGAAATTTCATAACACAAACATCAATCCGCTAAGAGATTAGCATTAGCTTCCAAAAATGATGATTAATTTAAAGAACTAAATGCCAAGAATGTTCACCAAGATCCTTCAAAAGGCAAGGTGATAGCATATGGCAGAGTAAGCAACTAAAACTGAAAATGAAACTCAACTGGAAAGCTAATAGGCGGTGAACCAGCCATGAAGAGTATGCGCTACCACTTATTCAGCGGAGGAGAATAAACAATACAATGTAAATTAATTCATCCGCTTAGCGGGCATCCACTCCATTGTGGGAATTTCATGCAAGGTTATTATTCACAATATCATCTAAGTTAGCTTAGAATTTCTCCATCATAGCTAGGTTCTTGCCATTTTGTTCATCACACATCCATCATCAAGCCTATCAAGGGATTGGGAAAGGGCTACTTTCCACATCAAAGTAGCACCAATCCCCTATGGGATAAGAGACTTTGCACGACAGAGGTTGACATTGGAATTGAGCATTGGAGTTGAGCAAAAGCAAGAAAATTGGAGTTGGAGAATTAAACTTAAAATTGAAAGAAAAACATTTCTTAATGCTTATTGTAATAGCCTAGGGCTTTCATTCCTATTGTCGTTTTCTATTTTAGGACAACTCACTTCTTTTTGGGGTTTAAAATTAACCATTGATTTGATCTTTTCAAGTTGGTTAAAATTGAACCTTAGAAACTCACTAGAATTTTGATTTGGTCTAAAATTGAACAAGCAACTTCAACATTTGGTTTTGGTGCTATAAAAGGAACTCATTATTGCCTTTGAGGATTAAAAAGGAACTTGTGCTTATGTTTTTTTTGTAATCTTCTTTACAAACTAATACCATTCAAATGCGTATGCACTTCTCTCGTGCTTCACGACGATCTTGAGAATCAAAAGAATTTTAGTGACATTAGGTTTTCTAAAAGATTGCCTCCACATTTCAAATTTGGGTTTTTAAAATTGAACAAAGCTTTCTAGTGTGAGAAAAGGCATCACGTGTGTTCTCTCTTTATTCATGCAAATAAAGATTGATCGAACTATGGATGTACTTACTCGCTATTGTTCACCTTTAGAGGGCCTACCTTGGTGGGAAAAATTACTCACCCAAGGGAACAACCCAAGCGGTAACAAGCATAAGCCAGGATCTTTCGAACCACTATACAAATTTGTGGTTGCAAGGAAAGTTTGCAATCAACTGAGTGATGCATGATAGCTCTCCCCCAGTATCTTTATGATGTGTAAATCCCTTGTTCTAAGGGTTGGGAGACATCTTGAGGGATTTTATCATTGTGTCCTTTGAACCAAATGCACTTATTAAGAACCCTTGTGTAGTAGCCAAAAATCCCTAATATTTGTTGGCGTCAGGTGGTTGAAGCTCCAGAGCGGTCCCACATACTTGCGGTTCTTTGTAGAGATGAAAAGTTCATCATAGGAGATTCATGAGAACTGAAGCTTGGGTGACCCATAGAAGTGAGTGTCATGGAGGGGAGCCAGTGTGGTCAAGCTTCTAATCATCCACTCTGAATAAGCACAACTGGAGAAATCCAAGTGGGAATTCAACAAATATTTTATTTTCTATCCTAGGGTTGTGCAATCTTTGAGTCAATTAAACACATTGCTTGGATCCAAAATCTTGAAAACAAACATTTAACAAAGTTTTCAAATTTCAAACCCTTTAGAAGAGGCAAATACCTTTGAAAAGTCCAAGTATTATTGCTTGTCCATAGGGATTTATCCTTAGAGGCTTCTAAATATTTGGGCCTATATCTCAATTTTCTCTCTAAAGTCAACATTAGGGAACTATTGCCTTGCTTTCCTTGATTTCCATATAATGGACCTTGTGGGATGAAAAGGAAATTGAGACATAGACATTTAGTTTGAAAGCTAAGCAAGAAAGTGTTTGTGGTAAAAAGAATCCATTAAGCAAAGATACAAGATAAATTGAATCACACACATGTGTTTTATCAAATGTTTTCCTGCAAGATCAAAGTCCCAAAACCAAATTCCATCAATCGTCACAAACGTCTTAGTCCAAGCAATCTCAAGAAATGTCAGTCTATGCTTTATCAAGTTAGAGATAGGTTACTTTATAACTTTTACAAACGTGCGTCAAAGGATAACCCAAACTTGTACTCATTTTATTATTGTCAAAATCCAACTCTCTTCCAACATTTTGAGTATCTCACTTAGAAGGGTTGAAAAGTTATTGGAACTATAGCATGTTCTTCAATACCTAGGTCTTGTAAACAAAAGTCTCTCTAAGTTCACTTAGGATCAAAATCAACCCTTTTATCCATCCCAAAACATCAATCAAATCCCATCTCACAAACAACTCTTGGAATCTTAGAAAAATCCTTCATACTAGAATTTTGGCAAATCCTTTAAATCAAATCAAAATCATCTTGTTTGATTAAGTGTGTGTGGATGCATCCTTCTTCATACACTTAGTTAAAATATCACCTTGTGAACAAGTTTATTCCAAGATAACATCTAACATCTTGGAGTTTATATGTTCATTATCAAATCCAAATCAAATCCAAAAGTCCTAAAGCCTAGTATCCCTCCAAGGTTTCTTAAGAGTTCAATCATTCACAATCATCCATATTTCATTATCTCATCACCATCCTTTGATCCTTAACATCTTAGATTTTCTTTTTTGTACCTAAATTTTAGACCAACCTAAGAAGTTAGAGGTTTACCTCCCATATTCTTGAAAGTTGATCCTTATTTTATGGTCCAAAATAGATCTCAACACAAGAAGAACATGGAAACAAACAAAGAAACATCCACTTCATGTGACTTGAGTCAAACTGCACCTGAAATCAACCCCATCAGATCTAGAAATCCCCCACTCAACCTTCCCCAACTACCACAAGATCTTCAAGAGGGAGGTTACCAAGTGGAAGATATTACCAACAATGTCCTAGGAATGACTCAAGATGAAATCATGGAAATGGTCCAAAATCATAAAAATCATAAAATTTTCAACACAATGATGAAGCTTAATCCTTCACAATACATGTTAGAATTGGCAAAGGAAGGGGCTAAACTCCCTTCTGATTATGATGTAAGCAGTATTGTGGAGAAACCTTTTGGGATTATGCCACCGATATCATTCACACCTTCCTTCCAAAACATCGTTCAACCCATCACACAACCAACCTCATCTCATGCTCCAAGTCAACCCATGGTTACCAAGGGAAGTTCATTGCTTCACGCTCTTCAAACACATCCCCTTGTAAATAACCAAGACTTAGATGCAAACACCATCTTGGGTCTACCAAATATTCTCCCTCAAAATCCTAAGCATTTGTATGTCCCACTTGTCATTCATGACACCAACAATCCATCCACTTTCGCTGCATCACCAACATATTCCCTTGACACACAAGTCTCTCTCCCCATGACTTCACAAGGACAAGGGGGACTATTTGGACCAAGGGGAATCTTTGATCCCTCATCATCACTTTCTCAAGGAAACACACCACCCATTTTCCACCATTTCCCCCTCTACCGTTGACATCCACACCAATCCTTAGTTTAGGGAAACTCCCTTTACCAATCATCAATCAACCAAATCAAAACAATCCTCCGATGGTGAATCAAATCAACATACCAAGCATGCCACTGATATTGTAACAAAAGGTGACACCAATCCAAATAACACAATCAATCATTACACCATCTATAACACCTCAAAATTTGGTCTCCTAGGGACCTAGCATATCGACCGCACCATCTACCACATAATCCCTTATCATCACCCAAACAACACCTCCGTAACCACCTTAGTAAATTCTCATCACAACATCTCACACTATTCTGAATCGTCCACCTCCACCACCAAATCCAAACATCGCAAATCAATACATCACACTGCAAGCTACCCAACAAGCCTATCAAAAATCATTTCAGTAATTTCAATCTCAACAAGCCTCACAAGCCGTGCAATAAGCACAGGAACAAAAAGCCGCACAACAGTCTTCCCAAGCACAAGATCAAGCTTTATTGCAACAACAACAAGCTTCCCAAGCTACACAAGCAGCACAAGTTGTGCAAGCAACACAAGCTGCGCAAGCAGCACAAGCCACAAAAGCTACACAAGCTATCCAAGTTGCCCAACAAGCTCAAGCTCAATATCAAGCTTAGCAAGCTCAAGCACAAACTTTGTTACAACAAAAAGCTTATTAGAAAGTTTTGCAACAATACCAAGCACAACAACAAGCAACTCAATTACAATCCCAACAACAAGACCAATAACAAGCATTGTTGGAACAACAACAATTGCATGCATACCAACAAGCATTAGTGGCACAACAAAACTTGTAGCAACCTCCCATGAACACCCAAAACACCCCACCTGTCACTCAAGCAATCAAACCACCCCAAACCACATTCATCCCACCACTTGATCCACAAAATGATGTGTCTGCACAAATCAAATTTCTCTCACAAGTGCTAGACCTACGATCAGGAAAGACAACAAAAATGCAAGGGAATTTGTGCCCTTATCCATTTGATAGAAGCATTGCAATGGTTCCATTCCCACAAGGATTCAAAATCCCTAAATTTAACAAATATCGTGGGACGGGTAATCTTGAAGATCACATTAGGGAATTTCATGTCCACTGTATGGAAGTTTCCTATGATGACTCATATCTAATGTGGCTCTTCCCTCTAAGTTTGGCTGGCCCAACAATGGAATGGTTCTCTCACCTTCCTTCTGGAATCAAAAAGTTCCAAGAAATTGTGGACTTATTCATACAGAACTACTCATTCAACATAGGCATGGATGTGAGTCTAGAGGAACTATCCACTCTAAAGTAATCCAAGGAGGAAACATTTGCATCATTCTTGCAACGATGGTGATCCAAGGCTAATAGAAGCAAGTGGACTATGCCATAGGAACAACAAATCTGTGCTATCATCACCAATCTCAAAGGAACCTTGTCCTTCCATCTGAAAATGCAATGCATCACCACATATGACCAGTTGATCCCCAAGGCGCTCAAAATTGAAAGAGCCCTTATCACACAAGGGAGTACACTTACATATTAGGACAACTTCCCATCAACCAGTTACAATGAAAAACCTCGCACATGGGAAAAGAACAAGAACATTACTAATGATGGTGTGGTTGACACTAAAGTTATAATCCGTGCCCCGAGGAAAAACACACAATCATATCAACAACCGCAAGTCAACACATAATCCAACACATCATCACAACAACACAACAATCAAGCAGTCAATAATTTGAATAATCAAGGGGGGCCACCTCCAAGGAACAGATATCCCCCTAAGAGAAAATACACACCACTTGGGGAACCAATTGAGTTTTTCCTGCAACAATTGGTACAAGAGAAACTCATCAAGATCCCTATTTATGACAATTATCAAGAACCTAAAGTTAAACCACCATGGTATAATGAGAAACATCTTTATGATTTTCATAAAATTAAGGGACACACAATGACTAGTTGCATGAGACTCAAAAATTTGATTCACGACCTCATCGATGACAAAACCATAACCATTGAACAGCTCGCTGGAAACCAAGATCTCAAAATATATATGAATTCGATGCCATATCACAATAAGGGAAACAATAATGGTAAGGCAAAGTATAATAATGTGAACCATGTCTATCACCATGTGGTTGCATCTTTAGATTTTGTTACACCCTTAGATGAGTGGGTTATCATTGTCAATATCACAGGATCCAAAGACGACTATGGAGTCACCACACGTGGTGGTAGAATTACCATTGCAGGACAATCCCAACCACCAAGGGCATCCACCACCAATATGAAGTCTGTACCTAGTCTTTATAATATCCTTGATCAATTGAAAAAGACCCCTGCCCAAATCTCCATCATGGAATTATTGAAAATCTCACTTGCACATAGGAAAATCCTAGACGAAGCATTGGTCATAGCCTTCGTCCCAATGGATCTTGATAGAGACCAGTTCCAAGCTATGGTCAAACATATCACCATGCCACATCTCCTAACATTTTTTGATCAAGACTTCCTAACACAACCATCTCACAACCGCACACTCCATCTCGGTCTTGGTCCATAAGAATAAAGTCAAAAGAGTATTTGTGGATGGAGGTGTAGGCTTGAATATATGTACTCTTAAGCTAATAAATAATCTGGGATTCTCTAAAGATGTCATTGAAAAAGGTAAAGGTATTTCAATCAGGGCATATGATGATTAGGAACGGGTGTCTCAAGGCACCATTCAACTCCCTATTCAAGTAGGGCCAGCTATCATGGAAACCACATGCCAAGTCCTTGATTTGGAATTACCTTACAATATCCTCCTGGGGTACCCATGGATTCATGGGATGCAAGCTGTTGCATCCACCTTCCATCAATGTGTCAAGTTTCCTTATCAAAATCAAGAGGTCACAGTCCATGGAGATCCTGGACCCTTTTATTATTGTAAGAACTTGGAAGCCAAGTACTACAAAATCCCCAAAGTAATAAAGAATGATGAAGGACCCACGTCTCCATATATAGACCCATCTACCCTCGCCTCCACTTTTGAGACAAACACCCTCCATTCCATACATCTCTGATATCAAAGTCATTATCCAAGATAATGGGCGTGGGGATAACAAAATGAAAATGAGTGCTTTTGTAATAGGAGTGTTACCTCAATCTCCTCGATCTCATAGACAACCTCAACCAATTGACACATCAACCCGAACCTTCAAATCAAACCCCTCTAGATTCAAAAGGTGGGGGGCCTATGTCAGGAAGTGGTAGACGAAAGGGATATATCAAGCTTATTGTATCAAGATGAAAGGACCATCCTTGATCTTCCCATGGACAATAACAACAAAGGATTGTAGTTAATGCAAGGATGGGGCTATAACAAAAATGAAAAGCTTGGGAAAAATGATAATGGCCTACTAGAACCTATCATTCCTGAGAAGCGAATAAAGAATCTTGGCCTTGGATGTACCCCTCCAAAATTAATCATACATGGCAAAGGTGCCCTGGTTAAAATAGTCAAAGCTTCCCCCTCAGTTCCAGTATCGATTACTTATCCTTTTGAGGACCCCTTCACCAACCTACCTATCTTGTTCAAGGATTCCTCCCTTCTCATGATTAGTACCCTATCTTTCAAACCAAGTGACCAGACTAATGAGTTAAAACTTGTCTATCCCCAACTCATCGATTATGACCAACGAGGACCACTGATCTTAGACATGTTTGAAAATGATGAAGCTCTCTCAAAATTCATGGGACTGTGGGATACAATACCATGTGAAGATCATAAATCTGGGTTCGACATTGAGCTATACACACATGCCTACTATGGGGAAATGATTGAATCCTTTAGTCACAAAATTGAAAATTTAAGAGTATTATCTAGGTCTTTAAGTGAAAACCACACTATGACACTTGCTGACCTAAAAATAGTAAAAAAAAAGGATGTATCCAATGGTGAAAACCTCTCTGAGGTGCCAAAGGATGAGGGATTCAATCTTCCCATTAGTGTTATTCATCAAGAAAAGTCAGTAGTCTTGGCAGAAAAGTACAATCTAGTCAACCTAGGAATTGAAGAAACACCACATATCACCTTCTATGCAGAATCACTCTTGACCGAAGAATAAGAACTTCTAGCTGCATTTCTAAGAGAAAGAAAGGTAAACTTTGCATGGACCTATGCTGACATGCCAAGTCTTGATCTAGAGGTTGTGGTTCACCATCTAGCCATCTATCCAGAAGCAAAAGCAGTAAGACAAAAAGATGAGAAAGATGCATCCACAAATAGCATTACTGGTCAAACTTGAATTATAGTAGCTTCTTGATGTCGACTTCATACGACCAATTGATTATCCAAAATGGGTTTTGAATCTTGTACCTATATTTAAGCCCACTGGGGGCATCCTCATTTGTACTGACTTTAGATACCTAAACAAAGCATGTCCTAAGGATGATTTCCCTCTCCCAAATATAGTCATGATTGTGGATATGATGGCAGGACATGAAATGCTATCATTAATGGATGGATTTTAAGGGTACAATCAGATCATGATAGCTAAAGATGATCAATCACAAAACAACTTTCCCCTGTCCATGGGGAACTTACAGCTAGAACATGATGCCATTTGGGTTGAAAAATGTAGGACCTACCTATCAAAGAGCTATGACGCTAATCTTCCACGACATGATTCACAAAACTGTGGAAGACTATGTGGATGACATATTAGCTAAATCAAGAAAGCGTCAAGATCACATACCAGCTCTAAGCTCCATCTTTGATAGGCTAGAAGAATACAAGGTCAAACTCAATCCAAAGAAGTGTGTCTTTGGTGTACAGTCAAGAAAGCTCCTTGGGTATATTGTATCTATGAGGGGAATTGAGATAGATCCTGCTAAAGTCAAAGTAATTCTCGAGATGGAAGCACCAAGAACATTAAAGCAGTTAAGGGGTTTGTAGGGAAGGCTCCAATACATTCCCTAGTTTATACCACAATTAGTGGATAAGGCTATCCCATATTCTCATCTACTCCACAAGGGGGTAGCATACAAATGGGATGAGAAATGTGACCAGGCTTTCAATAAAATCAAGGAATACTTGCTGACACCTCTAGTCCTTATGCCATTGATTCTAAACAAGCCATTGATCCTATATATATCGGCAACAAAAACAACCCTTGGCGCTCTCTTAGCTCAACATGATGAAAATGGGAATGAAAGAGCTATTTACTATATCAGTAGAACCATGGTGGGAGACGAGCTAAATTACACATTCATCGAGAAGGCTTGCCTAGTAGTGGTGTTTGCAGCACAAAAGTTCAAACACTATATGTTGGCTCACCAGATAAAACGCATTGCCAAGATAGACCCTCTCAAGTATCTACTTTCCAAAGCAACGCTCACAAGGTGAACAACTAAATGGTTCATGATCATAACAAAATAAAACATTGAGTATGTAGAGAAGAAGGCCATTAAAGGACATGTAATTATAGACCAACTAGCAGAGGCATCGATATATTCAGAAAACCCACTGATATCAGAGTTCCCCGACGAGTTAATCTTTAACCTAAGCATAGCAGATCACTAGAAAGTATATTTTGATGGATCTTACACACAACATGGGTCAGGAGCTAGATTCTTCTTCATTACACCACAAGGAGATTACATACCCAAGTCATCATAAGTTATATTTTCCTTGCACAAAAAACATTGCAGAGTATGAGGCTCTTGTCATAGGACTCAGAATAGCAGTACAATGGTAGATCATGGCAATCAAGGTCTATGGAGACTCAAAAATAATCATCAATTAGGTAAATGATGAATACCAAACAAAAGATGACAAGCTGACCTCATACAAGAAATTGGTGGAAAGCCTCAAAGAATTCTTCATTAACATCACATTTGAGAAAATGCCAAGGGAAAACAACAGAGCATCGGATGTTATGGCAACAATCAAATCGCTACTAGATATCCCACATAATGTCCATAAACATGAATTTTTGATAGAGTAGTTGCTCATACCAGCATTCAAGGTACCAAAGTCTAAATTCATGTGTGAAATCGTTGGTCCCGATGACCCTTGGTATCATGATATTTACACCTACTTAAAAATAGGAATCCTCCCTGCCGATATCACCCCGAACCTTAAAAGAAAATTTGTCAAAAATTCATCCCGCTTTGTTATCTTAGGAGACACCCTATATCATAAGATTATCGAAGGGACCTTGTTGCGATGCCTTAACCCTGAGGAAGCTTTCACTGCTTTAATTGAGGTACCCGATGGGATTTTTGGATCACATTCGAGTGGTATGACCTTGGCTAAGAAACTATTGAGGACTAGGTACTACTGGCCTACGATGGAAAGAGAAGCTCACGACTATGTCCAAAGGTTCTTGCAATGTCAACAACATGGGGACCTCATCCATGCACCAGCTCAAGAGCTCCAACCGATCATAACACCTTGGCCCTTTTCACAATGGGGGCTCGATCTCATCAGAAAAATCACACCCACCTCATCCAATGGACACAAGTTCATTATCACTGCCATTAAGTACTTCATGAAGTGGGTAGAGGCCATCCTGATGACCTATATCATAGGGAAGCAAATCTCCAAATTCATCTTGAACTACCTCATTTGTCACTACGGTGTTCCACAAGCCCTTATCTCAGATAATGGAACACCTTTCAAGAACCAGGATGTTTGAGAGCTATGCCAAAAATTCAATATCCAACATCGCTTCTCCACCCCATATTACCCCCAAGGTAATGACCAAGTTGAGGCTACGAATAAAACCATCTTGAAAATCCTAAAGAAAATAGTTAATGATGCTGGTTTTGATTGGTACTTATAGCTAAATCCTTCCTTATGGGCCTATCAAATGAGTATCTGCACACCTATAGGTGCAACCCCTTTCTCCCTGGTCTACTGATCAGAAGCCATCCTTCCCATTGAGATCAATCTCCCATCCTTAAGAATATCATTACAAAACCTCATTACTGATGAAGAATATCAGGTGTCACGGTTGAATGAGCTAGAACTACTGGATGAGCGGAGCATGGATGCCTTGAATCACCTACAAGTCTACCGGAACCATCTCAAGAGAAGCTACAACAAGAAGATTAGGAGTTAGACCTTTCAAGTCAAAGAGCTTGTATTGAAGGAGAATCAAAAGAATTTACCAAATCTAGACAACAAGGGAAAATTTGAACCCAATTGGTTGGGGCCCTTCATTGTCACGACAAGTTATAAATTAGGAGCATATCATTTGTCAACACCAGAAGGTGAAACTTTGCAGGAGCCCATCAATAGCTCCCATCTAAAAAAAATTTACACCTAAACTTGCAGAATATAAATCCAAAAAAATACAAAAAAATCCAAACAAAAAATTAGAAAAAAGATTAAAAATAGTAAAGAAAAAAAATCGTCCTCTAGTGAAAACCACTTCGGTGGCGCTTTGGGCAAATACCTTGGTGAAAACTTGGCAAACAAGCACCTTGTGTAAATAAGCACTTTTTATCCACCATGATCTCTACGGCTTGTTTTACATCATTCATCCATCACCCTTCCATATCTGCATCCATCACCCATCCACATCCGCATCATAGCTTGATCTTTTGTTTGTATCATGTTCCCTCCTAGTACTACTTGGCACAGTCCTAAGGTTAGTTTTTCTTGCCTATATCAGAGTAGTCTATTGCATCGCACAGTGGGGGCATGTTCTTATACCTACATTGGATTGTATTCATGTATATTCTTGAAATCTTCCTTAAAAGTAGAAAATCCAAAAACAATCAGAAAATTAGAAAATTAGAAAATCCAAAAACATTCAAAAAATCAAAAAACCCCAAAAACATTCAAAACATATCAAAAATCCAAAAACAAGTCAAAAAATTAGAAAAATTCAAAAAATAGAGTCATCGTGTCGAACTATAGGTCTCTGAGCTTGAACGTAGGCAAGGCAATCATTGATGTGCCCCTGAAATGCCCTAGGTCAATCCTTTAGGAGTCCGTCATAATAAATTGGCAATCCATTTGTTAATTTCTCATCCATAAACGAGTCTATGTCAATCGAACTACGTGGTCTTTGCGTGTATAACGAAGGCAAGGATAATCTTTGATCATCCCCCAAGGGCCCTAGGATAGGTCTTTAGGTTAGGTTCTTGGTAAAAATATCAGAAAACACAAAAACATTAAAAAATTCAAAAATAAAAGCATTTGTAAAACATCTCAAAAATACGAAAAACAACCTCAAAACATTTTAAAAATATCAAAAACATCCAAATATTTGAAAAAATCCATCCGTCCCATTTCACTTTTGCCCGTAAACATTCGCTCATAATAAATGATTGTCACTCCCAACCTTTGGTGAAACAATCAGAAACAAGTCTAGCAGGCTACAAGTGAAAACTCAATCGTCAAGGTCTCAAGTCTAGGTTAGTATGTAAACAAGTTGGTCAATTCTTGGTATCAATAGCCCATCATCAAGTCAGTCTCAAAATCATCTGATAGTGCCATGTCCTAGGATGCATCCTTCCTACAATGGACATCAACATCAGGTATCATCGTCGTTTAGTCTTGGCTAGTGGTATGAAGAACATTGACTTGTTTGTGTACTTGATCTTTTCTTTTGATTTATCTTATTTATGCTCATTCCAATGACCTCTTGATGATGTCTAATCAAAATTATTTAGAGAGAAAGGAATGGGGCATTGATCATTATCTTTTTATCTATTGTTCTTATTAGATATTCTTGTAATATAACCTTGGTCATGCTTACTTTGTTTGGTCTGTAGGGAGGGTATTTTGGGTATCTTGTTGACCACATGGTAAGGTTCTACTTTTCTATGTTTTGGTTTGAGATGCTTGAAATATCTTAACTGCATCCTTAATAGGTTTTGTATGTTAGGTGTGAACAAGGATAATCCTATCTGATTGTCAAGTCAAAGTTCATCACACTAGGTACAACACCATCCTAGTTCCTTATATCTTGATGCATCCTATCTATGTGTGTTATCAAACATAATGAAAGTAAGCTCTTTACGACCCCAATCTTTGATGAGTGAAACATCATCAATCTATCACCATTATTTCTAATAAAGTTTTGACAAATCATGGACTTGTTGGATCCTCTTTTCATCATCTCATTTCTTCTTTCTTCTCTCCGCTCTAACATGGTATCATGACAGTCAACCAAACGTCACCAATGCATCCATCCTACATCCACAAATCATTAGCATACATAAATCTCATATTCATAGTATAAGACATCCATCCGCATACTCACTGCATATCACATCATCGATTTTGTATTATCATTTAGGGCATAATATAGAATTGTTATTCTAAGCATCTTAAATTGTTTCATATCATAAACATTTGCATCCATACATCCATATTGCAAACATCATCATCATAACCATTCATGCATCTTGAATCTCTTTGTTGTGAGATCAACCCTAAAATTGAACTTTTCGCCCGATCTCTCGAGGCAGTAGTGTACCAGCGTACTTTTTGATGGAGCAACATTGGAGTATCTAAAAAACTTAGAAAATTCTTGAATTTCAATCTCGGTAACGTCATTCTTCGAACCAATGCAATGAGTACGTTGCTTCAAAGGGGAAAAATGTAGACACTAAAAATATCTTGATCGATATAGTGCACTTGATTTTGATTAACTAACACCATTTTTTCCTTAGTCATTTCCACACTAACCAATTAATTGAATAATCTTCCTCCTAAAATTAGATAATACACTTTATCAGATTATCCAAATGTTCTTCCTTTAATTAAATAAATCAATTTATTTAATTAAAATCCTAATGTTCTTTCCTTTAATTAAATAATTCAGTTTATTTAATTAAAATCCTAATGTTCTTCCTTTAATTAAATAAATCAATTTTATTTAATTAAAATCTTAATGTTCTTGTAATTAAATAAATCAATTTTATTTAATTAAAATCCTAATGTTCTTCCTTTAATTAAATAAATCAATTTATCTAATTAAAGTCCTAAACATTTCCTCATTTGATTTAAATAAACCCAACCATTTAAATCAAATGTCATAAATCAACTAATTTCACCTAAGCTAATTAATCCTAGATTAATTAACTCCTAGCACTAATCCCTCATTTCTCTAGCTTTTAACTCCACCCTAGGGTAAGTCAACCTTGGTCAACTAACCAAGTGGCACATGTAAATCAATTTATTTGATTTACTAAATTACCCTATTTTCATTCAAAAATGACATATTTTTTGAATATTCCACCCACTTGACTTTTCCCTCCCAAAGGACTTTTGTCCTCTTTCTTGAGCCACCTTTGCATTTATGGTTCTTACATGTCCTCCTCTTACACAAGCCACCTTGGCATTAAATGGCTCTTACACATCCTCTTACACAAGCCACCTTGGCATTCACTCTTCTTACACATCCCATCTCCCAAGATGTTCTCACACATGTGTGAGCACATCTCCTCTAGATTCATTAGCATGTTGACAAGTGGCACAATGCCATTGGTCCAATCTTTAATCCCACATTCTCCCTATTCTTTGCTCTTCAAATCTCCTTATAAATAGAGGCCTTCTCTATTGATTGAGGACCCACAATTTCATGCAAGGTTATTATTCACAATATCATCCAAGTTAGCATAAAATTTCTCCATCATAGCTAGGTTCTTGCCATTTTTTTCATCACACATCCATCATCAAGCCTATCAAGGGATTGGGAAAGGGCTACTTTCCACATCAAAGTAGCACCAATCCACTATGGGACAAGGTATGCACCATGCTTTTGTTGTATGCTCTCAATTAGTTTCTTTGATCTTTTGTCATTTTGTTTGCATTATGAAGCGTGTTGGAATATCTCATAAGAGCATTTTATTTGCTTGGTTTAAACTAACCCATGCTAATTTTTGTTGAGGTTTAAGCTTTTTTGTAGATTTAGTGTTTACAGAACCCTTATCCTAATTGAATTATAGGCCTAAAAAAATAGTAAATGAACCCAAACCCTAAACCTAATCTTAATCCTAAGATGGATTAAATCGTAATCTTAATCGTAATCCCAAGCTTGATCATCGAACCCTACAAGTTATAAAAAAGCTAACCCTGATGCTAACCCTAACCCAAACATTAACCATAATCGTAACCCTAACCTTAAACCCTAAACCATTAACCATAATTGTAACCCTAACCTTAAACCCTAAACCATTAACCATAATTGTAACCCTAACCTTTCCCTATCCCTAACCATTAACCATAATCCTAACCCTAACCCTAACTCTAACCAAATCCCTACTTGTAATCCTAAACACTAACCCTAATCTCATATCTAATCCCAACCATAATTGTAACTATAATCCTAACCCTAAACCAAATCCCTAATCATAACCCTAAACTATAACCTAACCCAACTCTTATCTCAATCATAACTATAACACTAACTATAATTCTAAGCCTAACCCTAAAACATAAACCCTAATTGTAATCTTAAACTAACCCTAACCCTAACCAAATGTACCATAATTGTAACCCTAACCTAATCTTAATGCTAACCCTATTTCTCATAACTCTAACCTTTTCTATTTTGAGTAAATAAATAAATTTTATTTCTATACAAAAACACTAAAATAATCAATATGCATTATAGAGTTTTTATCCAAATAATATAAAATAATGATACCAAATATAAAATAATAATATAATAGTAATATTATATATATTAATAATATCAAAGTTATGAAAATATAATAATAAAATAATATAATAACAATAATAATTAAATAATAATATAATAGTAATAAATTAATAATAATATAATATAATATAATATATAACCAATTAAAAAATATATTAAATCTAATATACTAAACCTTATTTATTTAATATTATATTAAATTATTATAAAGCAATAATATTATATTATTAATAATATTTTTTTAAAGAGGGGTAAATGCTTTTGATCTGGTGAAGTAAAAAATTGGGGACCTCATCGCCAATATAAATTCCACCCTAGTGGGGTTTGAACCTTGATGGCAAGAATAACAACACAACAACTTAACCATCACACCATGCCTTATTAATAATATTAGTATTATTTTATATATGATTTTTTTAATATATATATATATATATATTACATGTTGGCTTTAGATTTTTTAGTTTTTAAGTTTTTTCATTTTTGTTTTATTAAAATTGTGTCTAATTTTTGAATTGTAGCAGCTATTATTAAAATGATGGGGGGAGGGTAAAATGTTTGTTGTTTTTTGAATTGTAGTTATTATTAAAAAAAATAAAAAATCATTTTTTTCTAAAATGTATTTGTTTTGTGTTTTTTTAGTGGAATATGTTGTAAATAATGTTAGAAAATGGTTTATTATAATTTTGGAATTTTAAGGTTCTATTTAGATGAGTGCCTAGAATTTGTAAATAGATTATGGTTTGCTCTAATTCAAATTCATACATGCGCCTTTAGAACTAAATTTGTAGAAATTTGATAACGAAAAATTGTTCACTTCAATCTTTTGATGTCTAAATCACAGTGAGAAACAAGCAATACAATTAACCAAGAAAAAAGATATTAAACAAATGTATAATATATTTAAGATGATTATACAAACAAATAATACAATTACAATAAAATTATGATACTCTCATAATTTACTAGTATCATAATCCTTGTTAATCTAAATAAACAAACATAAGTCAAGTCCTTAAACACTACTCTAATATATACTTGAAATAAATTTAATTTTAATTAATATTTAATGATAATGAAGAAAAAGAAACATTAGTCTAAATTAAAAAAAAATGAGATTCAAATAGGTATATGACATCAAAATAAATTGAATCAATTGATAATCTACAAGACCAAATCAAAATCTAACATACCAAAATAAAATTATTTATCAAATTCGACACAAATGTACTTTTAAACACAATAATCAACACTTAAAAATAACCCAATCATTAGTAAAGCGAAACATTAGGAAGAAAATATACCATAATAACTTAGTGTGAAGACCGTATGGATGTTTTCATAATTGTTAGATCTTTCTAGCTTCTCGTACACGAGTTAAAGCATCGTGCACGTGCGGGCAGAGAATCCCCATAAAGATGAAGGCGCTATCGTCACATGACCAAATTTTCTACGAATCCACCTACCACACGCTGCCTTTTTCTTTATAAATTTTTGATATTCTTCCTTCCACTTTGAAAAAAAAAAGTATGGGCTGGCCCAACTCATAATGATGGGGAATTTATTCAAAGTGAATCCATACTCTACAAGTCTTCTCATAGAGAGAAAACCATGTGTTTCCACTTACCTATAATAAGAATGAGGGAAAGGTATCTACCTAATAATGGGTAAGTTGGTCATGTAGGAAGCAGTTATCCAGTTATCCAGTTCTGTGAATGTATTGGAAATATGAATGGGGTCATACATCATGCATCTAATTGTCCAATCAGTAGTTAACTTAATGTTGAGTCGTACCATCATGCATCTAGTTGCCCAATCAGCAGTTAACTTAATGTATGACCCCATCCATGCCTTTGGTGCATTCACTGGTTGGATAGCCACTTCCAGTCATTGTGGTTCTATCTTCCCCTCTTAAGTTGCCTAATAAATATGTTGGTTTTGTTAAAATAGATATAATTATACTCACATTTGTATTTTCACCACCTGTGCAAGGGATATATTAATAGGAAATTTAAAGTAACGTTAAAATTTATTGTTTTTTAAAGTTAGATTTTTTTATTGAAAATAATAAATTATTAATCATATTATCAAATTTAATTTTAATATTATTTGATTAGGGATATAGCAATATATGTACATGTTTTGAGTTCAACTTCTAATTTTGATTTGTACAAATATTCATTGTACGATGGATTTGTGCATGTCCATATGTTTCAATAGATATTGACAAGTAGGAGGTATTTTCCATGTGTCAAATTGTGATATTGCTATTAGGATTCAATTGTGTGGTTTTATGAGTCAATAGATATTGTTTAACTATTTTTCAATAACAAAGGATATCCCAACTTATATTTTTATATAAGAACATAGTAATGCTTACAAATTTGTTAAAATAAAAATTTACATAATTTTGTCTTGCAATTCTTAATCAATATTTTCATATCCTTTGAAATTATTACACCCCTTTCAAGAATATGAATAGTCGCATGATAGATTTTAGTTAAACTCTTCATTTCCCTTCAAATTTGAAATTAAGATCAATATCCATCTTGCATAAAAAAAAATCATCAAAAGTGTTGTTTTTATCTTTGTAGGTGATATTGCGGTTTTGAAATATTAGTTTGACAAGAACTTCTCTTTTGAATTTGTCATTGTCACTATACATTGAAATAAAAAATTATCAAATTAAATCTTAATGCCTAAATATTTTGTTAGGTATTCTAATTTAAGAATAAAATATAAATTCTTGAGAAGGAGGCCAAATTTTTTGCTCTATTTATTCTTTGTTTTTCACTATTTATATGTATAGAAGACAAATTGAAATTGATTAATTATGTTTTAGTTTTCCCTTAAAAGAGGATAAATAAAATATCAAAACAAGGATTTTGAATTGTTATGCAAGAGAGCATGTAATAAAATTTACATACCTAAATCTAAGTGAGCCTCTTTTTTCTTCCTAATAATGTTGAAGGGATTTTGTTTCATTCTAAAATAATGGTTGAAAGAGAATGTAAATTATATGTGAAGTCCTTTTACAAACTGAACTCTAAACATAACTATAAATGTGAGGCCTAGTCTTTTAGTTTTACCAATATCAATTATAACTTTATTTAGTGTAAGTGTTGTGATATGTGTTGAATGGTTGCATATACTAATATGGATAATAGTATTTGTTTACAATTAGCTTGTGATATATGTCAGATTGGTATAGTTTTAGGGCTTGTTTGGTCCTATGATGCACCATTATAGTTATCAAATATTAGTGTGACATATGCAAGTAATTCTAGGGGTTTAGATTTGACCGGCTATACAATATCATTAACTTCTTTGAAGCATCCATTGACAAGATCAACTTGTATCCATAAGTTTGTTGTAAGCATTGACTCATTGGCATTGCTTAGTAATACCCCTTGGGTATTTTCTCGTCATTATTATTAATGCTTGATTTGCATCATGTGTTTATGATTATATTGAGTGCAATAGGTAGATTTAGTAGTTTTAGCATTTTTTTGTTGTGTAATGTGACAATTTCATTTACAACAAATGAGTGTATTGATTGGCCAATAATTTCTTGTTTATTTGTTGTTAGTTATTTTTTATGTAGATCATCCATACTTTTCGGTCATGTCAAGTACTAATTTTTTATTATGTTATGTATGATAAGTTGCATTTAGGTTGGAGTGTCATTGTGTTGTCTAAATATTATTTGTAATGTAATAATTATATTAAATTTGTGTCATAAATTTTTTGTAGTTGAGTGTGATGTATAAATAGCTTTGTCCATGATAAGTGGTAGTTGGGTAAGACCTCCTATAAGAATTATTTAATTATCACCAAAGTAGAGATGTTTTTGGGGGATTGCTTCACAAAACTTGCTATCTATTTTTGTAGTAGTTTTAGGGCAATGAAGCTCATCTCATCAATGATCCTTGGATGTATTATATATTTTCCATGTCTTCATGAAATGTTGTCACTACTTTTCCTTGCAATGGTTTCTTTTCTTTAATTAGAACCTTGAGGGTTGTATGCATAATTGAGGAATGTATGATAAATGTTGTAGTTCTCATTGGAGTGAGAACAAGTGGATTTATTCTTTTTGGAACTATATTTTGAAGTGCATTCCTTATGCAACTAATTAGATAGGATTTTCCAATGTCTATAGTGTATTTCAAGGAATAATATAAAGTGATTTGTAATGATAGTAAGTGCCATTTATTTTTTAATGATAATGTATAGTGATGGTTGTACAAATTAGTGTGGGAAGAATCATCTTATTGGGATATCTTGTTTGTGTTTACAAATTAAATTATAATGTCATTTAAATTTGTGGGAATATGTTTGTCCCATTTGATATTGTTGTCAATAGTTTTGTCAAAACCATGTCAACCTAGTATTTGAAGTTCTTTTAAATTGACACTATTAGCAAGGACCATTTCAAATATAGCTCCCATTCATTCACTTATGTAGTGTATATTGTATCCATCTCTTTATATCAAAATAATCTTTCTCTTGAAGGTTAACCTCAATTTGATCTATGCAATCAATATGCAATGCATTATATTTTGTATATTCATGTGCTTCCAATTATTGATTATTTCTTCTTTATCGAGGCTTATATCTATGTCTATTTAATGAAAATGTTTATATAAAAGTAGCTTTCTCTAGCAAAAATTTAAAATATTGTTTTTCTTTTGAAATATTATAGAATTGTGAAAACACTTGCATTATTATTTTATATTTTCTCTCTTAACAATTAAAACCTTTGTGGCAATAAATATATGAGCAAGATCTTATTGATTCAATTAGTGTTATCATTGCTAGGTGAGGTGGTGTCATAAAACAACTAGCATAAAAGAAGACTATAATAGGAAATATGTTACAAATAATTGTTAATAATTTACAACAATAAGTCACTTTAAGAGGGAAAACCTCCAAAAAAATTCAATAAGATCATAATATGGTGCTAATAAAACTAACCACTACCTCTTCTATATACCATACGTATGCCATGGATATCACCCAAGCTAACTTAACTACCTATATAAGACTATACTAGTCATGATATAACTTAATAAAGAGTTATGGTAGTCATAAGTGAACTACACGTATCCCTATGCACATCACAAGTTAAAGGTATAACATGCACCCTTCACATAAGTGTTGTCCTCAACACTATTAAATTGTGGATTCTTCTACCCAAATCTTCACCTTCCCATGCGGCATATTTGATAGGTAAATTATTCCACTAAATGAGGTACTTTACAATTGTCTCAATCAGGTCAACTTATTTTTTAATTCTAGAGAATTAACTCTAGATCCAATATTATTCTTCCCTTGTTGTCTATTTTTGGTAACATTACCTATGCAAGGATCTATTGACTAATCAACTTCTTTAAACATGAGACGTGAATTTAAAATAGACTTATCTTTATTATTGGAGGTAACTCATGTCTGTAAGCTACACTACCAATCTTCTAGAGAATCTATATATGGACCCTAGGTAAAAGCAAGAAGTCGAGTACACAAAGAGGGGAAATTTTGGGCGACAAAAAAAACTTCGCAAGAAATGCGTACGCGTTTTTAAAAAATGTGTACACATTACGGAACGGGTACCTGAATCGAAATCTGAACGTGTACGCGCTCAGCTACCGGTACGAGAACCTAAAATGCGTACACATTATTAAGCGTGCATTTCAAAAGGTATTTAATTTTTTAAATAAACTCTTGGCTTTTCATTTTATCCACTATTTTGAGCCGCCCGAGAGGACAATCGGGCGTATCGTTTGTAAGCTCGTGCTTGGGGATAATTTACTGCCACCTCCTCCCGTCAACACACCCGACCTCTGTGACCTCAGGTTGGTTGAATTCTACCATTTTTTGCTTTGTATCTTATTTTTTTGTTTTTTAATTAGTATTTAAGTTTTGTTTCTTTAATGTGTTTTAGTTCAATTTTTTATAGTTTTAAATTGCATTTAAAAAATAAAAAACGTCAACAAAATAAATAACGTTAAATTGTAAATTGAAAACCATAAAATCTAAACCTAAATTGGACACATTTAACTTAGAAATCAAAACCATAGGTTACAAAATTTACATAGGTCTCTAAAAACTAATTTACACAGGTTAATCGTTGGTCCTAAACCCTAAAACGTAAACCTAAAACCCCATTTACCCTAAAACGTAAACCTAAAACAGACAAGTCTAGAATTCTCTAAACTAGTGTATCAAAGATAACTTGTAGCACGAACATTTCAATGGAAAATTCAAATTACTTTTTTAAGGAAACTTGATAGATGATGATTTGTAAATGCAAGTGAATTGAACTATAACCAAAGGTTTATTTTTTAAGTTTATTTAAATTTATTGTTCATTGATCAATTGATTCCTCACTTAGTGGCAGTTAGGTTCTTATTTGAAAACCCGTGTCTCACGAATTTATATTTCAAGACTAGTGCCTACTCTAATTGGAAATATAATTAAGGTTGAGGTGAATACATTTGATTATAGATAAATCTTTGTTCAAGCATTATTCCTTATGTAATTTATAAAGTATGTTCTTCCCCTTAAACAATCCAACTTGTATCACTTGATTTCCTCTAATAAGTGAAGACATACTAGCATAGATAATTTTTTGATAGATCAACCTTACTACATCTTCTCTTTATGCACTGATAGAATTACATTTTAGATTTTATACATGGGGAAATTTGTAGGAGTTAAATAATACCTTGGGGAAGAGGATAAACTATCACCATACATTATACAACCAAAATACATTAAAGATAAAATTAAAAAATTAAACTAATATTTACAATACTAGCTTATACCTATGTAAGAGGTTCATAAAATATAAAATAGTTACAATGATAAGCATCACCTTTCATACACAATGATTAGGTGGATTCAATACAATTGATGTCATCAACCAAAAATAGGAATAAGGTTATCTAACCAAAATCTACATATCTTTATTTATATATAAGTACTGATAAAAAAAATAGTAAAACTTACCAACCAAGTACTACCACTTGTGTGTCTCAATGTTGAAGGTATACCATACATGTATGCTTATCATTAAACTATTATTTAAAGATTATCATTGATATACAAAAACAAATAATTTAGTATATTTAATATTTTATTAAAAAATGTATAGCTAACGACTTTGAAAGCCCACATGATTATGTGATAAAGTGCTAACAAATGAAGTGCTAGTAAATGTTATATTTATACTCTAACCCTTGAATTTTATAATATATATAAATTTTTATCTTATTGGGAAGATCTTTCTAAGTTTTATCTTAGAAACCTCTCTCCCCTTAGGTGAGCTAAAACTAGAAACCTTCCTTAAATTCCCTTTTCCTTCTTCCTAAGTCTACACACTCCTTGCATTTATAGTTCCTCCTCATTGACACTCTCTACCTACTTATACACATATATAATATGCTTGGCCAAGTATTCTACCTAGATGCACTCTTTGTATGTATTTCAACCACTTCACTAAACTTTGCAAAATATTCAAGGCTACATTCATATAGAACTTGAAACAATGTCTTACTATGCTCTAACTTACTAAATTGTTGTAAGAAAATTTACCATGTGCATATACTAAGTCTGACTAATTTGGTTTGTCACCAACTATAAATATTAGTAAATAGCCCAAAATTCCTATTCATCACATCAATATTTTTATTTACACTAGGATGATAAGTCAAGCTAAGATAAAACCACTCAACCTATTTTTTTTCAAATTAGAGCTGCAATTTTTAATAGCCTAGTATTTTCCCCTTTAATATCTTTGGTTCCCTCAAGTACCCATCATTTCTATGAGATCATAGATTTACTAAAATGGGTCTCTTGGTTAACTTGTGAAATTCAAGTCATGCTTTGCCTCCCCTCATGTCTTCATCATATGCCTAAATTGTCAAATCAAATAAACTCATATGTATGAGTATGATTGACCCTATTTTTAGCCTATGGTGATTTTTTATACTTTCCTTTGCTAACACACTATTCCTCCATTATTCCCCATTTGCACATTTTCTTAGGTTTCCTCTAAGTTCTTTTATATATTTCAGTTTTCAAGTTTTTCCTTACCCAAGTATCTTGTCAAGAAGTTCTCCAAACTTTTTGTTCCCTATTCAATATTTTTACTATGTTTAATTTCCTGAGATTTCGTCTACCTCTATGCCTCTTCATCGATTCTTGTGATTTTTGCTACCCTTAACCCCATAGTGTGCATAAGGTTATAAGTAGTTGGTTTGTGGCTACCTTAACTCTTAGTTAAATTATATGATTTAAATCATAGTCTTATTTCTAGGTAATTAAGTTAGTGTAGATGAACATTATTCTTAGGTATCTAAGTAAATTTAAGTGAAAACCAATGAATACGTAGGGTACATATGGGAACTAGTGTTTTGTTTATTATCAATAAATTTACAGAAAAATCATAAGAGCAATAGGGATGAGAAGATAAAAATTGAATAAAATTGACAACAATAATTTTCACTACATTCACTAGATTTGGTTATACCACCATATTCATGTGCATTTGTGAGACATAACCCTATGAAGAATTCAATTTAATACAAATCTCACCAATTTATTCAATGTACATTTATTTACATTTATTACAATCCTTTATTTATTACCAAGATAAGATAATCCTTTGCAAGACAACATATTAATAAATTCATTTAGATCATTCATACTAGGGCCCTTTTGATACTTAAACTTAATCCTCTAAGAAAATGTAGATTCTTCTAAGTTCCCTTGTAGTTCATCAAAATCAACCACCTCAAGATTCTTGGAATTTTTGAATATCTTTTTTTATTTTATCATTCTTGAACAATATAATTCTTGGATACTGACTCATGCAGTGAATCTGAAAATTATTTGATCATCTTAGTAGTTGAGGTTACCATTTATGTTGTCTCCTAGAATGTGCAAGAGAGGTCTTCAATGATTTTCAATATTTTTCATCACTTGTTCTACTAACCTTCTGTTTTTATTCAACTCTCATTTATAGTTCTTAAGTGACTATCGGTTTCTATTCAACTCTCATTTATAATATGAATTTTTAATGCTATGATTTTTTAATGTTATAAATTGAATGGTCTTCAAATGAAATATATTTTGAATTTGTGCATGTTCAATGTGATTTTTAAATAACTTTCAAATTGTGTGCATTATTTAATTAGTTTGTTGATATATATTTTTTAATTGTTTAACATGCAGTTGCCATATCATTTCTCGGATGGATCCACTTTTCACTTTAGAGGATTTCATGCCTAATCCAGAAATCCCTATAGATCCTGGTGCACATCCCACCCCACCACATGAGGATATGCCTAACTCACCTCCGCATTCTCCACCACCTAACCCCCCACCCCCTCCTCCATTTGACCAAAATCAACTAAGAGAGAATATTCGAGCCAACTTAGTTGTCATTCAAGGAAACATAGATCTCATAAAAAATGAGACTAGAATCCCTCCACATCTCGCACGGTTTGCATCTACGATGCAAACTATTGTCGATTATGTTCGATCTATCGATGCAGACCTAGATA
Source organism: Sequoia sempervirens (assembly GCA_007258455.2). Classification (NCBI taxonomy): domain Eukaryota; kingdom Viridiplantae; phylum Streptophyta; class Pinopsida; order Cupressales; family Cupressaceae; genus Sequoia; species Sequoia sempervirens. The sequence continues at coordinate 151,650 of VDFB02049454.1, read as the reverse complement.
GGTTCCATCAATGGAGAGAAGAGAGGAGACAATTCTATGCAGATGGACTGTCATATAAAGAAATCAATGACCTAAAAATCACTAAACAAGCTATGTGCCAATATTTTGTGAACCCCCAAACAAACGAACCAATACCACCCACAAAAAAAAGAATTTCAATTTTATGGTGTAGGCACCCGCAGATAGCTGCACATTTTTGGGAGAGATGGTGGATGGTGTTTGATACTCCACCACATGGCAACAGTGAGGTGCCCTTATATTTTTTGAGAAAGTTATGGGCTGAGTTTGAGTTGGGTAAAAAACCCAACTATTTTGATATGAGGTCATTTCAGGGAGCTGGGCGTGGCATGCCCCAACATAGACTAGGAGCACGTGTCGATCCTCAGCGACGTGCTCCAGTTGCTCCTCTTGTTCCTCCTCCTTCTCCTGGTATTCCCGCTGCATTTCAGCAGCAAACCATGTTATCTACACTAGGAGCATTGAGTTCACTTTCAGGACATCTCACTCAGCAGACTACACACGCGGCCACTGAAGTGGCCAATACAGAGCATGGAGGCTCGGGCTATAGGGATACTCAGACATCCACTTCAGGTGAGGCACATGCATCTGGGGTGGGATCATACCTAAATTTACTATATTTTGAGGATCGTCCCACACAGGTATGTTCATCTTTTGAACTTAAATTTAATTCAAGTTTGAAATGTAAAAAAATCATGTAAATAATAACATCAAACTATATATATAATATAATATTAATTCAATAATTTTGTGTTTGGTGTATAGACGCATGATGACGTGATGCCCGGAACTCAATATCATCATTGTGTGTATATGTCGAGTGCTGTAGATTTGGGCTCACCTTTTCGACAGGTACTTGAACCAAAATATATTAAATAATTTGTGTGTCCATATATATATAATTTAATTTGAATTTGTACACATGTGTGAATTGATATATTATATCTAGATGCAAGGAAGTCATACTATTCCTAGTATTGACCAGCCACAAGTTACAGTGGTGAGCGCTCCTGAGACATCATCAGCTCAGGTGCATGCTTTCAAAAGTTTGTTAAGTTTAAATTAAATACACATCATAGATCTAATTTAATTTTTACATTTACATACACATGTGTGAATGATCTATATGAACTGTTGTACATCTATATGTAGGGATTTGATGAGATAACCATGGCGGGCCGCGCACCTGAGACATCATTGACATCTATTCATGGGCAATCTCAGGTGCGTGATCATGAGGTCATATCATTCAAGGTTGTAAACTTTACTTTAAATCTCCTATACAATTTTTACGAACATTATATATATATATATATATATATATATATATATATATATATATATATATATATATATATATATATATATATATATATATATATATATATATATATATATATATATATATATTCAAGGTTTTCACATATTGTTTGCTTTATATGAATATGCAGGATATAGTGGATCAGGCATTTGCATCTTCTCAATTGACAGTTATGTTACCTGTTGAAGAAAATGTGCCAGTTGATTCACATGACCATATGGTAATTTATGCATACTAGAAATCATTTTTACTATATTTAGTCGATATTTAATTAGTTTTTTTTTTATCTGAAAGTTTATATTTTCAATTTTAAATATGTTTAATTATATCAAAATTTCTAAATAAATTTAAATCTAATTTTGAGTTTCTTGAACTCTTTTACAGCATGATGCAAGTACATCTAGTCAACATGGAACAAAGAGGAGACTTGATTTGACCGATCAGCCTGAGAGTTAGATGGTTTTATATTTTATGGACTACAGATCTCTAGTTTTATTTCAATATATGTGTTGGACTTGACATATAAATTTTATGGACTATCTAGATCTCTAGTTTTATTTTGAACATGTTATTATCATATATGTGTGTTTATTTATATCAGTTGACTTTAATATGATGATTATATATGCAGTCAATTATGAGATCGTGTTATGTTCATTTTCATAATTATATGCATTTATATACATATCTATATATTTATATTTTATCAAATTTTCAAGTAATACATGCACTATATAAATTCTTATCTAGAATCAAATTTCATATATATATAACTTATCACATGGTTAGGTGACAAATTAAAACATTCCTTAAATAGTTTCTTAAATCATATTCATAATAAATTAAGGGCAAGTAATTCTAACTATTTTCCAATTACATAGCAAATATTTGAATCAATAAACAAAAAACCATCTCCTTGTATGTATATTTAATGTATAATCTATACAATTGAATAATTATATAAAATGTGGTAAATAGAAGACACATGAAATATGTATAATCTATAAAATTTGAATAAGATATTTAAAAAGTGACATCGAACAAACATATATAATGTACATCAAGATGTTTAATGTACAACTATATAACATGATGAAACATATATGTGCATGTAGATACAATTAAAGCTTATCAACTTTTAGGTGAATACCAAAAATTGATATTTACATAGTCTCTAGATAAAATAGTTTTTCAGTTCAACAATCACATTGTAGACCGACTTGATGAGAACTTGCAAAAATAATTAATGTAAGTAACTACAATTTTTACGAGTCATTTAAGTAAAAAATTCATGCAAGAAAAGAACTGCATATAGTAAATTCCATACAAATTCAAATGATGTTAGCCATAGGATGGATTAAGGGGACCTAAGAGGATATATAGCTTAAGGGGGGGTCTTAAGAGAATTCCTTAAGGGGAGTTAAGAGGATGCATCTCATGAACCCTAGGATATGGCTTAACGGGTCCTAAGAGGATTAAGGAGATGTAAGAGGATATGACTTAAGGGTCCTTTAAGAGGATGAATTAAGGGGATGCAAGAGGTTGGATTAAGGGGAGTTGAGAGAATGAGTTGAAGGGATTATGCAGAGAGGGTGGATTAAAGGGGGAGTTGATAGAATGAGTTGAAGGGATGTAAGAGGGTGGATTAAGAGTTATTAAAATGAGTTAAAGTGATGTAAGCCCAGGTGGGATTAAAGAGGGGGAGTTGATTAAGGGGACTTGAAGGGATGCAAGAGGGTGGATTAAGGGGAGTTGATAGAATGAGTTGAAGGGATGTAAGAGGGTGGATTAAGGGGAGTTGATAAAATGAGTTGAAGTGATGTAAGAGGGTGGATTAAGGGGATGCAAGAGGGTGGATTAAGGGGAGGTGATAGAATGAGTTAAAGTGA